>CAXAJV010000728.1:0-25253 GCA_963969225.1 Xylocopa violacea
AAGGTAATTAACAAGTAGAATATATGTACACAAAAAGTGTACAATTCAAGCGAGCAGCATAGAGCGATAAACAAAGTCCTCAAATATAATTTACAATAAAGTTAAAGTTATACGAAGTTGTCTCAACGGTATTATGATATTACAAATTACATAAGTATAAAATATATCACGTTTTCTCGATAAATTTGATAATAAATTCGTTCTACATTCCAAGTCCAATATATTATACATAACCTAAGCTAACTTGAACGAATAGCTAGTTCAGAAGTGGCTAACCTTTTGTAAACTAATTTTATTTCACAAGCATCTTTTCTAGTTTATTACGTTCATGATTGAGGTTGGAAAATTGGAACAGAGACAGAATCTGCTTTGTCTAGGGGAGGAAAATGAGTATGATCAATCACGCGATCGAATTAACTAATTTACTCGATTTCGATCGTACCGCATCTCGCTCAAGCTCTCTTTCTTTCTTTTTCTCTTTCAAAGACTCATTTTCTCTTTTTTTCGCTCAAATACTCTCATTTTCTCTCTTTTTTTCTCAAATACTCTCTCATTCTCTCTCTTTCTCTCTCTCATCTCTCTCGTACTCTCTCTCTCTCGCTCTCTCTCTCTCTCTCTCTCTCTGTCTCTCTCATACACTCTGTTCACATCCTACAATCGTAAACTGTCGAAAAACTGGGACAAACTGGCTATTAAGAAGGCTGCACGAATTCAACAGAGAGCACTTAGCTGTTGAAAATATGCAGTCGGATCAGTTACGGCGCCTACTTCAAAAGAACAGGTAAGCGCGAGGATTCGTACATAATTGCTTCCTGAAAATATCTACGAACGTTGAACGTTCGAAAGCAGAGGGATGTAAAAAAATGTGTTTCAAAGTATTTACTTATCAATATGTATTCATAATGAAGTTAACGAGCCGAGTGTAACTGCTTTCCGGTATTTTCCTTGCAAACTTGTCAAGAGTTAGTCGATTATCACCCTTTTCTTTCTTTTAGAAAATTTTCCAATATTTTAAATTCATGGAGGAAAATTGTACAAAACTTGAAATTCACAGAGCAGAATTGTACAAAATTGGAAATTCACAAAGCAGAATTTTAAAGAATTTGAAATTTACAGAGCAGAATTTTAGAGAATTTGAAATTCACAGATCAGAGTTTTACAAAATTCGAAATTCATTCCGTGATAGCCAAAAATTTGTCAAGATTTATGAACGCTTCATTCATTTATTTAAATGTCAAAGTCTTGACGTTTTTATCAACTTCTTTCGTTCACACTTCCATTATGTATTTCATTGTTGCTCGAACAAGTGTTTGGACAAAAATATTGAAAAAGTTGAAACTTTAAAGATGTGCGAAATAACGAATCGTGCGAATATCGAGGGTTGTCTGTATTTTGTTTGGCCAGCGTCAGCGAATTCTGGTTGTTTGGTTTGTAAATGGCAATCGTTGGCGAAGAGTTAAATGGTATTTTTGTTTCACGACAATAACTGTTTCCTTTAAGAATGAGTATTTTTACAAATTTAAGTTATTGAGAAATTTCTTTTAGAAAAATTATTTTTGCAAATAAGTTATGAGGATAATATTTATTTATTCCAAAATATAAGCTATTAAGAAGTTTCTTTCAAGAAAAATTATTTTTGCAAATTTAAGGTACTAGGATAATATATGTTAATTTATTTGTTTATTATAAATATAAGTTATTAGGAAGTATTTTTGAGAAAATGTAACACTTTCTTTTTGCTTTTAGCAAAAACGTTGCATTTCTTCTTCGAAATTGTTATTAATGCCAAAATAATTTGATATCAACACTAAAATAACTTAACCTAACCTAATCTAGCACTTTCTTTTTTAGTTTTCAGTAAAAATTTTGCAGGTTATGTTATGTTATATTTGTTTTTCGCAACTGTTATTAATACTAAAATAACATAACCTAATCTAACATTCTTCTTCTGTTTTTAGTAAAAGAACGTTGCAGGTTATGTTACGTTGCATTTCTCCTTCGAAATTGTTATTAATACCAAAATAATTTGATATCAACACTAAAATAACTTAACCTAACCTAATTTAACACTTTGTTTTTACTTTTAGTAAATTTTGTCAAAGTCTTGGCGTTTTTATCAGCTTCTTTCGTCCACGCTTTCCATTATGTATTTCATTGTTGCTCGATTAAGAGTTTAGACAAAAATATTGAAAAATTGAAACTTTAAAGATGTGCGAATATCGAGTTGAAATCGCTTCTTTTGAGACTCATGGATGCAGAAAAAAAAGATACAACACTGGCTTTTGACGAATGGCCAGAAAATGCAAGAAACGCATAAGCTTGCCACCTCGCATATCAATGCAGTCACTTTCCTCTTTCTGATTCGTTTTCGCGGCTACGATGGAATACTAAAGAATATACGCGGTAGTACTTAAATAATTCAATGTCACGAGACGTTAGAAAATTGAAATTAATTTGTTCAATGAATATTTCTTTCAAATACGTTAAATTTTTTTATAGTAAGTTATAGTAAGTCAAATGGTAATTATTATCAACGTTAATTTCTTAAATATTGATCACTCGAGTTCAGTTTCTAACGTTTTTAGCTTTTCTATTTTATTTCAAAACTAAATCTTAAATATTGATCACTCAAATCAAGAATTCTTAACATTTCAGCTTTTTTATTATAATTCAAAATTAAGTCTGTGAACTAAAAATATTCTGCATTAAGAATCTCAAAGTTTGTAATTAATATCGACTTGCTTAGAGTTTGATTAAAATCTCAAATATTGTTCACTGAAATCAAATTTTTCAAGTTTTCAGCCTTTTTATTATATTTTAAAATTAAATCTCTGAGATCGTCTCAACTAAAAATATTCTACGTTAAGAGTCTCTAAATTGATATTAATTTCACAAGAGTCGCAAAATCGACTGCTAAAAGCTGTTGTACCCATTAAAATCTGAAACGATCGAATCTACGCATCCAAGTTTAACGAGAAAATATCAAACATTTCCAATTCTAAGAACTAATGAATAATCGATAACGAAGAATTAACATAAATACGTGTTTGCATAACAACAACCTTCGACCTTAACAAAAAATCGTTAACATTCTCCCAATGGAAACGAATGAAAAACAGAAAATTTACTGACGAAAGTAATTCGATCTTCTATGCTTACGTTAATCGTTTTAAATATTCCCAACAGTTCTGGCAGAGTTTTTAAACTCGAGTATTCTCGAGATTAAGAGACTAATCCGATTTGCATCCATGATTCACGGAGAGTCTCTCCCCACACCTTGGCTGTTCTCATCTACGCTCGTCCTACTTATATATGCTTCATACAGAGCAGCGAAGCTCTCGCGATTTTGTCAAGTTCAGAATGGAGTGCGCATGCGCGGCTGTATTATCGCCCTTCTCTACTTTTTATGACATTCAATGACCTTGTGTTATAGGTCGTTGAACTCGTTTTCGAAGATCGTCTATCGTAATACGGAAGCAAAAACATACTGATCCATTTAAAAAAATGGAGGTGACCTTCAAATGTCCGAAGTACCTTCAGCTGCAAAAAAGTTATTATCGCCAACGGATCGCCTTCGTACTGTGTAATTTTATATCAGCAAATATTTCTGTGAAACTGTTGTTGTTTGACAATATGAGGACGCGAAACCCTCATAAACACCATCTACAAGATATATATTTTTGTTATAGAGGCACAGTATACAGTGGCGAGACTCTTACGATTTTGTGAAGCTCAGAATGAGGTGCGCATGCGCAGAACCGACTAATTGTCTCGCAGTGTCATACGAACTTCTCTCACTTGCTCTCTTTCTTTCTCAGCGTTCGAAATTCGGTTAAACATCTAACCAAACTTGAAGTTGAAATAAGGTTTTTCAAATTTTCAGATTTATAAATTCCCCTTTTCACAATTTCATAATTACGAACTGTTGCGAGAAATTTGAAAACAATGTATCGCCTTCGATCAACTTGAAATCTTTCATTCTTATTAACTCTGAACGCATTACAATTTATATTATGATACGTATAAAGTATACGAATACTTTAATTACGATTCGTAATTAATATTTTAATGTAGAAATGGAAAATGATGTAAGCATCGATGCAAACAATAGAAATACATTTCTTAGATTTCTATTTTATCTAAAATTTCAATTGTATTAAAAATCGAATTTATTAGATATTCGAATTTTTTCTCTCGCTTGCTCTTTATTTTTTGCTCTCTGTATCGAGGAGATAGTAATATAATAGAATAAGAAGCACAAATAATAACACTTAGTAATAATAATAAGAATAACAAGTAACGAAGTAACAATTATGATATTACGATAAACTAAAAGTACAAAGAAAGTGTAGCAAAGAGAGAGAAGTATAAGAAATGTAAAATGTAGCAGAATAGTAAATAAGAAGCGCCCCTAAAATGGAATACCAAAGAAAATATTGTTCTATACATTTATATAAATCAAAAGACGTCCTCGTTGGGCAATTTGAGGGCAAATAACCCTCGCAAACGCCATCTACTCAGAGAAAGTATTTTATGTACAGCAGAGCCATCGCAAACGGCGTCCACAAATTATGTTCTTTTGCAATGCAAATTGTGGAAAGATAAAACGTCAGGGTCGGAACTGCTGGAACGACAGTGCTCTCTATTCGATGTACAGCCAGTTTCGCGCATGCGCACTTCATTCTGGGCTTCACTTAGACCAACATAGAGTTTCACTACTGTACAGGGTGAGGCAATAACTATTATCACCTCAGATATCTTTGAAACTATAAGTTTCACAGAAATATTTGCTGATATAAAATTGCACAGTACGAAGGCGATCCGTTGGCGATAATAATTTTTTTGCAGCTGGAGGTACTTCGGACATTTGAAGGTCACCTTCATTTTTTTAAATGGATCAGTATGCTTTTGCTTCCGTATTACGATAGACGATCTTAAAACGAGTTCAACGACCTATAACGTAAGGTCATTGAACGTCATAGGAAGTAGAGGAGGGCGATAATACTTGTGGTTTTGGCAGTAAATGAAGCATACGTTTACGACTGATCCCAAAGAAAATACTTCATTTATGACACGGTTCGTTATGAAAAAGTCTACGAGCGGCAACTATTGAAGGTAAAAATGTTAAGCTGAAAAATAGTTAATGAAAAATAATTCAATTTTCGAAGACCCCACTTATTGACCCCCCCCCCCCTTAAGACCCCATTTATTGTTCCTCAGAACAGATTAACCAATGTATCGATACTAATCTTATCATATTTAACTTATCCTGCGAACTATTAAAGTGTCCTTCAAGCAGTGTTTATTCACAGTGAAGTAAACAGTAAACATTCCTCTACTGTTTCACTTATTATCAAAACAGTAAGTATTAAGTACCCTTCTCTACTTTCTACGACTTTCAATAACCTTATGTTATAGGTCGTTGAACTCGTTTTAAGATCCTCTACCATAATACAGAAGCAAAAATATATCGATCCATTAAAAAGCTGGAAGTGACTTTCAAATATCCGAAGTATCTTCACCTGCAAAAAAACTATTATCGCCAAAGGGAATAGCCCCTTTCGTACTGTGCAATTTTCTATAAGCAAATATTTCTGTGAAACTTATAGTTTCGAAGATATCTGCTAATAGTTGTTGACCCACCCTGTACACTGTGTTTCTACTCGAATCCATTTTCTACAACGCAACGACCGCCATCCCCACTCAAACTGACGCTGAGTGCGGTTTGGAAACGGATACCCATATTTACACGGACGATAAAGGAGTAACGGACTTTTAGGGTTTTACGTAATTGGACAGTCAGTTGCGTACGAGCCTCAGATTACTGCAGTGCGGAACTTGTGCAGAATGAACCAACCGCTAAACGAGTCTTGGTACAAGTGTTGCGTTTCATTTCTTCGAGTTTGGCGAATCACGGAATTCCACAATCTTGGATAATATTAATATTGTTGGGTATTAATACTGTCGTACAATATTAATATTCTTGAATAATTTTAATATTCTTGAATATTATTACTCTCGAATACTATTAATAATCTTAAATATTATTACTCTCGAACAATATTAATATTCTCGAGTATTATTACTCTTGAAAAATACTAATATCCTGCATCAATAATGCAAACTCTCAAGAATAAAACCCACCAATAACCTAAACAATCAAACTAAATAAAAACCTACGAAGAATTATTATACAATTATCCAGAACGATAACAAATCCTATACCAAGCAATGATTACAAAATTTCCTCTTCCTTAGTGGGCCTCCAATTTCACATATTCCTCTATTTTTACTTTTATTCTCATAAAAACTGAAAATATAATAGAAACAAGTGTTTTTCTCTTTCCATTCTTTTTTCTGTGCAAGAGACAGAAGTTATTGGAAATTAGAAACCCTTCGTCTTGTAACGGGAACAGTCAGAACCGGAAGCAGAACGACAGTCAAAACGGAAGCAAGCACACTTGTCACCGTGGAGACCCAACAAAGCTCGCAGGCTGAGGGCCTTGGCAGTGTCAAGGAGGAAGGCACGCAGATCCAAATTAGCCATGCTGACTGAATCCGGAACGAACTCGAGAACCTCCATTCGAACATCCTTAGATTATAATAAGAAAAAAACGATATACAGACGGCCCTCGATATTCGCACATCTTTAAAATTACAGCTTTTTTAATAGTTTTGTCTAAACGCTTAATCGAGCAACAATGAAATACATAATGGAAACGTGGACGATAAAAGAAGCTGATAAAAACGTCAAACTTTGATAATTAAATATATGAACGAAGCGTTCATAAATCTTGACAAATTTTAGGCTATTATGGAATGAATTTCGAATTTTGTAAAACTCTGATCTGTGAATTTTAAATTCTCTAAAATTCTGCTCTGTAAATTTCAAATTCTTTAAAATTCTGCTTTGTGAATTTCCAATTTTGTAAAATTCTGCTTTGTGAATTTCCAATTTTGTAAAATTCGCTTGCGCCAATTTCCAATTGTCTAAAATTCTCCGCGAATTTCAAATTTTGTACAATTCTTTTCCATGAATTCCAAATTTTCGAAAATTCTCCTCCGTGAATTTCGACTTTTGTACAATTTTTCTCTATGAATTTCAAATTTTCGAAATTTCTTCTCTGCAAATTTCGAATCTGTAAAATTTTACTTCGTAAATTTTAAATTTTGTAAAATTCTAATTCGTGAATTTTAAATTTTGTAAAATTCTTCTCTGTGATTTTTCAATTTTGTACAATTTTCCTCTATGAATTTCAAATTTTCTAAAATTTCCTAAAAGAAAGGAAAGGATGGTATTCGACTAGCTCTTGACAAGTTTGCAAGGAAAATACTCGAAAACAGTTACACACGCCTCGTTAACTCCATTATGAGTACATATTGATAAGCAAATGCTATAAAACACAGTTTTGTGCTGCATATTTTTTTCCATCCCTCTACTTTCGAACATTCAACGTTCTAACATATTTTCAGGAAGCAATTATGTGCGAAAATTGAGGGCTGCCTGTATTTTTGTAGAGAAACGTATTGAAAATTTCTATTTATGTAAAAATTATTATTATTATTATTATTATTTCTATTCATATATTTTTTTCTACAGATATTTTCATACATGTAGATTTGAATTTTATAATGTGCAGATAATAACCTAACCTAACACTTTCGTAGGGAAACGTATTTATAATTTTTATTTATATAAAACTTATTATTTCTATAATAATAATAATAATAATAATAATAATAATGTACAGATAATAACCTAACCTAACCAGATATTAATAATTGTATAATATAATTTTTTATTTTTATATAATATAATTAAAATTAAAATATAATTATATTAGATAATAATTAATTTTTAAATTATATAATACATGTATATTATACAATTTTTAAAACAGAGAGAAATTTTACAAAAAATATGCGTGCTTTTTTTTTAAATAACTTTTAACGTTAATTTTTCAGATATTAATGATTACATTTGAATTTTAATTATATTACATATTTTCTAATACTTCATTTTATATATGCAAGGTTCTTCTGCACGCAAAAATTGTATTGCTACCTAAAGTGTTCTTTTTATTTCCTACTGTTGGCACATGTCGTAACGAATATTCTAAGATTCCACAGAAATCGCTCGATCGAAGATTCCATTCTCGCGAAGCTGCAACAATTACTGCTACTGTTTTCGAGTCATAGTTTCTTCATTATTCATCGCAACTATTTTTAAAGAAAATTTTGCTCAAAACTTTTGCAAGCCACTGTAAATATTACTTAACTAAATTAATAGAAAATTTTAATGTCGCACTATTGTTTGCACGAAATTGTTATACAAACAATTTTTAGGTCAATTCAGTGTTTTCTAATGTATCTCTAAAGAAAATTTGGCTCAAAACTTTTGCACGCCACTGTATATCGCAGCCATTCGACTGGTTAAGCATCGTGGACGCAAGCATTCGAATACTTTCATAAGCAACTGTACCTGACCGGATCCGGCTCGTACAGCGCACTTGCGGTGCAACTTTTAAATAACACGTGTTACTACAGGTATTCGCTTTGAAGAACGCGAAGAAAGTAACTAAAACTTGATAAATAGCTAAAGAGAAATAGCGAATATACGTTTCTTCAAACTGATCAAAGAATATTTGCAGAATTAAATAGAAATAGAATTACAAATTATAAATAGTCTTAATAAAAGCTGTATTTAAAGGAGAATGTAACTAAAAGTTAAAAAATAGCTGGAGAGGTGGCGAAAACACATTTCTTCAAAATTATCAAAGAATATTTGCAAAATTACAAATTTCTTTCAAGCTTTTGAATTAATCTGAATAAAAGCTGTTTTTAAAGAATTTTTTTCGCGAAGAAAGTAACTAAAAGCTGATAAATAGCTGAAAAGTTGGTGACCACACGTTTCTTCAAAATGATCAAAGAATATTCGCAGAATTAAGAAAAATGTTTGTAGAGCTTTTGAATTAATCCGAACAAAAGCTGCATTTAAAAGAGAAATTTTTTGTCGAATATCGTAGGATGTGTACGTGTATAGAGTGCACGTTTGCCACATACCATAGCAGGCTCGCGACGAAAGAATCAGAATTTTAAAAAATGGGCACAGCGGACATATACATAGATAACAACGTGCACCACGCCAGAAAAATACAGCATCATATCCAATTTTAGCAACATTGCACATTACAGTTGACACCAGCTGTATTCCTATAGCTTCTTTTACCTTAGTGAATTTTCGACCGTTTCTATTCAAATAGCAACAATGAAGACGTGGTTACTTCATTCTTGCATTTACCAAATTTTACATAGCAATTAAGAAATTGTAAATTTAATAGTAATACGCTTCATGAAGATACAAAGAAGTTTTCTAGCGTTTCTATTAAAATAATAACGATGTAGCAAATAAGAAATTCTAGATTCGATAGTAATATTCCTTATGACGATAAAAAGTTTTCGAACGCTTCTTGTAAAATAATAACGATGGAGATGCAGTTACTTAATTTTACATAGCAAATAAAAAATTGTAGATTTGATAGTAATATGCTTTATGAAAATGCAAAGAAGTTTGCGAGCGTTTCTATTGAAATAATAACGAATATTTTTTATGACGATAAAAAGAAGCTTTTGAGCGTTTATAGCAAAATATTAACAATGAAAACGCAGTAACTTAATTTTGCGTAAACTAAATTTTTTTTGTGACGATAAAAAGAAGATTATGAGCGTTTATAGCAAAATATTAACAATGTAGACTTAGTTATTTAATTTTGCGCAAACTAAATTTTACGTAGTAAATGACAAATTCTAGATTTGACAGTAATATTTCTTGTGACGATAAAAAGAAGTTTTCGAACGCTTCTTGTAAAATAATAACGATGGAGATGCAGTTACTTAATTTTGCATTTATCAAATTTTGCATAGCAAATAAGAAATTGTAGATTTGATAGTAATATGCTTTATGAAGATACAAAGAAGTTTTTGAGCGTTTCTATTAAAATAATAACGATGAAGATACAGTTACTTAATTGTTGCACGTACGAAATTTTGCATAGCAACTGAGATATTCTTGATTCGATAGTAATATTCCTCACAGTTTTTCATACCTTTCTCTACGAAAGTATAAAGTTAAGTTAGGTTAGGTTATTATCTGTACATTATAAAATTCAAGTCTACATGGAGAAAAGTTTCTGTAGAAGAAAATATACGAATAGAAATAATAATAATAAGTTTTATTTAAAAAGTAGCTTTCGATACGTTACTCTGCGAAAGTATTAGGTTAGGTTAAGATATCCATACATTACAAAGTTCAATTCTACATGTAGAAAAATATTTGCAGATGAAAATATACCAACAGAAATTATAATAATAATAAGTTCTCGATACATTTTCTCTACGAAAATATTAGGTTAGGTTATTCGTACATTATAAAATTCAAATCTACATGTAGAAAAGTTTCTGTAGAAAGAAAATATACGAATAGAAATAATAATAATATGTTTTCGATACATTTCTCTACGAAAGTATTAGGTTAGGTTATTCGTACATTATAAAATTCAAATCTACATGTAGAAAATTTTCTGTAGAAGAAAATATATGACTAGAAATAATAATAATAAGTTTTATATAAAAAGTAGCTTTCGATACGTTTCTCTGCAAAAGTATTAGGTTAGGTTATCATATACAAATATCTGCAGAAGAAAATATATGAATAGTAATAACAATAATAATAAATTTTTTTATAAAAAGAAGCTTTCAATACGTTTCTCTACGAAAGAGAATAGAAATTTTTCGATTATTATATTTATTAGATTAGATTATTATCTGTACGTTATAAAATTGAATTCCAGATGTATCAAAATACTTGCAGAAAAAAAGATATAAAAAGAAGCTTTCGATACACTTCTGATACAATCTTTTCGATACAAAAGCATTAAGTTAGGCTATCCATCCATTAGAAAATTCAATTCTGCATGAAGAGAAGTACACGCAGAAACATAAAGATATTCAATGGTTGGTAGAAACGTGATGCAAGCATTTCCGTAACGCGTGTGAGTGAAAACACTTCGCGTAGGCCGTCATGTTGAATCTATGCTGCGTCTATGACATCATCGATGGCGTAATCACAAAAACTATGATCCATGACACAGATCAAATGCTCCTTGTAGACGATTGCGTCTCGAGAAGGCAAACGGTTAACCGACAGCAGAGAGAATTATTCGTTCTAATCGCGATTATTTGAATTTCGAACATTTCGAACATTTCGAACCTTTCTACAATTATTTTCAAATTTTCTGTTCTATTCTCGCGTAATTCAAAAGTACGTGCTGAATGTTACTTTATATGGATTAAGTAATAAGATTTAGTTGAAGTCGCGTGCACACTTCGATGGTTTATGTTATGTTATGACAAAACAACTCTCGACTTTCGCACGTAATTGGTTCTTGAAGATGTGTGCGAATGTTTAATCTTCGAAAGTAGAGGGATGGAAAAAAATATGCAGCAAAAACTGCGTTTTAAAGTATTAATTTACTTATCGTAACGTATTAACCCTTTGCACTCGATGACTTTTTCGGTCGCAGATCATTTTTTCTATTACCAATTTCTTGGAGAATACAACTAATCTCGTTGAAAATGAATTTAATCTACACTCGAGCTGATTTCACCTTACAAATTCATTTTTATGGGGCTTCAAAACTTAAAATCAGTCGATGAAGAACTTCTGTTGCTGTAAGAAACACCATGGCGACTGGCAGTCGCCTCTCGAGCGCAAAGGGTTAATTAATAATATTAATTATATACAATTACATTTATCTTATATTTATTTTTTTAACGAACGAACCATAACCTCGATATTAACTGAATTTAGAAAGCTTTTCGGGTTTGGAAGCTTTTTTCGAGTTTGGCAGCTTTTCAAGTTTAGAGCTTTTATGCTTTACTACGACATCGCGACGATCATTTTTCTAATAGTTCCATATTTTGCGATTAAAAATCCTAAATATGAATGAACCATAACCTCAAACTTGACGCCATCTTTAATCGAATCTCTATACATCTTATATTTCTATATATCGTTTATCTCTTATCTCTTAATATCGCTTTCGAAGAATATTATTTAATGAACCAACCATAACCTCAATATCGACTTAATTCCACTGAAATAAATGAAATTTAAACGCTTTTATCCTTTGCTACTACAGCCAGCCCTCGACTTTCGTACATAATTGCCTCCTGAAAATACGTACGAACGTTGAATGTTCGAAAGTATTGGGATGGAAAAAGATAAGCAACAAAAACTGTGTTTTAAAGTGTTTGCTTATCAATACTAGGTAATTTTCTTGTCAACTTGTCAAGAGTTAGTCGAATACCACCCATTTCTTTCTTTTAGAAAATTTTAGAAAATCTGAAATTCATAGAGTAAAATGTCAAACTAATAAAAACTTGTTATACATCGCTAAATGAAAAAAAGAAGCGAATATAAATTACAACAAAATTTTAGAGTTTGCAAGTAGCAGTCGAGTAATTGTCCTGCAACTGACAACATTTTCAAGTGAATTTCAAATGAAACACTTGAAATAGTAGAGAGTTGTCGACGACTGAGCTGCTAAATTGAAAAATAACTCTGACTGCAAAGGGTTAACCCTTTACGCTCGAGAGGCGACTTGCCACGGTGTTTCACACAGCAGCTGGAGTTTTTCATCGACTGATTTGAACTTTTGAAGCCCTACAAAAATGAATTTCGAAGGTGAAATTAGCTCGAGCGAGGATGAAATTGATTTTCCGCTGTCGAAAAATTAGATCAGTTGTATTCACCAAGAGATTAGTAATAGAAAAAATGACGTGTGTCCGAAAAAGTGGTCGAGTGCAAAGGGTTAAATGCCATTTACAAATTTCAAACTCAAATCTCTTTTATTAGGTTGGAAACTATGAAACGAGCGATCATCTGCAGTTGCGTCAATTCGTGCGGCACATATGAGTTGAATTTTTTCACTTTATTTATTGCACGCAAATGTTTTAACACAGCTGTACGACTAGTTCCTAGTTTAGACCCAAGTTGTTCGACTAGTTGTGCATGGATCGTATTCCACAGTCGTCCTTAATTCCTCGTTATCAATATGGGCTGGTGTTCTTCCTCGAGGCTCATCGACGATACTCAAATTGCCAGAACGAAATGTTTCGAACCAATATCGAGCATTCTTTTCATTGCTGGATCCATCTCTGATCCTGATTAATATTTCTCGAGGCTTGAGCTGCGGTACGATTTAATTTAAACTCGAACAAGAATGGTGTCAATCTTGTTTAGGATGAAAATAAAATAAAAATGGGATACAAAGACGAAAAAATTGTAGAAAATGAGTAAGAAGAATACCTTTAAGCTTTCTAAATAAAAATATCGAGCGCACGTTACAATGTATCTCTCTCAGTCGCAGCTGAACACAGACTAAACAAAAAAAGCCCGTTTCATAGTTTCCAACCTAATAAATGTACATTTTGGAAATTTAAGACAGTGTCAAATTATACTAAGAAGAAACAGCTTCGGCTAAACATTAACAAAATTAAGAGTTGCTTCCTTCGACACTGAATCATACTTCAAGTTTACTATAAAAAAAAGTTGTTCTTATTTATTATGATTTATTATTTATTATGTTTTATTATGGGAGAGCTTCAGATTTTCTGACACTATTTCGGCAATATTATATGATCGCTGCGTATGGTAATGGTAAAATTATTGTCCGGTTACACGTATCTAAACGGTGGCTAACTTCACGTTGCTGTCAACTTACTTTCCGAACGAACTGTTTACGGAATGATTATGTACCGGCATTTGATCATTTACCCTGCTTAGTTGCATTATTTACCATTTTTAATAATTATTTACCATACTAGATTATATATAATGGGCGATGTATTTTCAAGTTTAACAGATAGATGGAGTCACAGTAGCCCAGTGATCAAAAAATTTGCGAGTTCAAGTCTCCTCTCATTAAATTTTTTTTTTTTTTTTATTTTATTCTTCCTTACCCTATTCTATCTTATGTTATTCTTATAATATTCATTTATTTGAAATTTTTTTATTTTATTAAGCTGGTGCATTGATCCAAAGTTTTATTGGGCCAGCGCGCAGCAACCCAATGATCAAAAGCTTGCGCGTTCAAGTCTCCCTCTTATGAATTTTTATTTTTTTTTATTTTTAATTTCAATTCTCCCTTCCCTTCTTTTCTCTATTTATTCCTATGCTACTCCTTTATACTATTCATCTAATTATTATTTAATATTTCCACTGCGCTACTGTATTGATCCAGAATTTAATTCTTGGGTCAGAGCGCAGCAGCCCAGTGATCAAAGTTCGCGAGTTAGAAAGTCTCCCTCATTTTTTTTTTATTATTTTTATTCTTATTCAATCTCAATACTATTATTATTAACTATTTCTCTATTTTCTACGACTTTATTATTATTTATCTATCTATTTAATACCTGTTATTGTTCTATACCGTGATTAAATGTTTAATGCACTATTATTCGCCCCTATTATTATTCTTGTGTCATCTCTCCGTCGGGACTGGCCCCATCCTCCTTATTTCAGTGAAGGAACCGGATTTTCCCCCAGCGGAGAGATGACTTTCCGCCTCTGGGGCTGGCGAACGGTTAAAAGTAAACACCGTCCACCTCAAGGGTCCAGAGGCGGGTGTAATAACCGAATGTTACTCTATCGATTTCCATTGTTTTTTATCTATATGTTATGTTGCTTTCAACCTTCTATATGATTTATCCCGATCATCACGTCTACGACTGTATATACGACTCCTTTTTCGTTAATAATCTTTTATGTATCCTAAATCTGTTCAACTAGTTTAACCTGCTTATCTCTGTATTCTTTTTGTTCGAATACGAGTATTTATCCTACGATCAGGTGAGAATGCACGTATATTTACTGCTAAATTTGCTATTATTTAATTTATGCTTTAATCGGTTTATTTGTCAGTCCATGAGGGCCATTGTTTCATGGTTTATTTATTTATTTATTTTCATTGTTACTTCTTCCTAAGAAATGCATGTCGCGTCTATGTATATTGTCTATTCTATGGCTAGCGCGATAGTAATTTCCCTATACCCACGTGTCTATCTTGTTTCTTATTTATTTAGGATCCGTACTAATATCAGGCACCGTGTTGTACGCGCGTGCATTGCCTTATGTGAGGTAAAGTGCATATATATATATCGAGTTTAGGTTAGGTTAGGTGTATTCAAGCTGTAATTTGACGTAATTGTCATATATCGAGACTATCGTAAGTAAAGTGTAATACATAATAATTTGATTTTAGAGACTAAGTACATATATACCGAGTTTAGGTTAGGTTAGGTGTATTTAAGCTGTAATTTGAGATAATTGTCATATATAGAGTCGAAATTATCGTAAGTAAGTAGAAATAAAATATATAATAATTCGACTTTAGTTCTAGGATAGTTTTATTACTATTTATTTATACGTTTAGGTTCGTTATTGCGCGCGGTTTGGGAGTCGAGTAACTGTTTTTATTGTTATGTTATTTTTTGTTCGTCGCTGTCTATACGATTGTTACAAATTGAACGTCCAATGTATTTTTCGGTTATATTATCCGGGTAGTATCGCGCTTTTATTTCTATTTTAATATTAAATTTCTTTAAATTATTATACCGAGTATTCATACGGTAACGTATATTTTCTGTATGTATAGAATAGGTTATGCTATTCCCTACGTTGTCTATTTCGTTTCGCAGCGGTTTGTCGGGTCTTTGTTCTTTGTTTCCCGGACGTTCAAGGATTGTTATTTTATTTAACTTTTAAACGTTCTTTCGCTCGACGGTTGGTGATATTTTACTTTTGTATATAATTTCCTTTATTAATTAGCTAACTTGCCTTATTTATTTCCGTAGATTAGATTAGGTTAGGTTAGGGTTAGTTTAATTCTGCATTCAAAATTAAATGGTGCATATATTAACTGGATAATTTATATTTAATTTGCAGATTCTTCGCGTATCTAGTCACGTCCAATGTAAGTATTTATACGTTGAAACGATACTATTTTGTACTTTTGGCTATTTATTATTACTTTGAAGCATGATTATTTAAATTTTATCTTATTTTACAGGGGATGTGTTTCCACAATGCGATTAGATTCGTTCCACAGCGGATACCCATCTATTCCGGAATATATACATTTACTCTTACTATTTTCCACGTTTTCAAGGTAATTTTCCTACTATTTCATGATTGCATACAATTATTGTTCGTATATATATTTTCTGTTTCTACTTACATCTTATTCTGCCTCTGATTTTAGTTTCTATTGCAGGTCTCGCGTGGTGGAGCGATCGCTGTCCCTTATTCGTACAATTATTCGTCTTGATGGCACTATTGCTTCACTATTATGATTATTAGCGAACGAACGAATATGGTACGTTATTTTACAATCGATATTTCTATTATTTAACTATTAATAGCTAGATAGAGATCTATATATATATATACTATTTAACGACTGGTGTATAAGATGACTTTAGCCGTACCGTGTTCACTAGCGATTAATTTACAGAGTGACTTGGTTTTGTTCTAAATTGTTTAAACAGAAATTCGGTTAAGTCTAATGGTGGGGAGCATAGACGGTGGTGGTGGTGGTGGTGGTGATCGCGCGGACGTCCCAACGGAGTTTGCAATGTTTACGGAGGTACCTCGGAACCGTTGTCTTTCCGTTTGGTTTTCAATTTCTATTTTGACTCGGTTACGATTTTAATCAAATTATGTATTTCTATATTCTTTTTCGTTTTATCTTTTAATTTTTTTATTTGTACGTTCCATTTCGGGCAGACGAACAGCGTGTGATACGCGTCGTCTTGCAGTCCTTCGCATAGCGTGCATCTGTTTAATCGAGCTTTTCCTATCCTCTTGCGATAGCTGGCGAACGACCCGTGCCCTGTGAATAACTGCGTGGTGTAGAAATTTAGTTGGCATATATCTTTTTTAGCTAGCCATTCACTGATGTCCGGGATTATTTTCCTCGTCCACTGAGAGTGGCTGATGCTTTGTCAATGTTGTTGCCACAATTCTATAGTCGTATCTTTTTCCTGTATCTTGATTAATTTAATTTGCTTCTTATATTCGGTTTCTTTTATGACACCCGGAAGGAGTTCGTTCTGCAAAATTCTATTCTTTCTTTCGTATATTCTAGTTGTTTCTTTTGCTTTTAGGTGGATCGGAGGGACGCCGGCTAGAACGCATGCCGCATCGGTGGAAACGGTCCTGTACGAGGCGATTATCTTCTGGACCATCGGCCTTTGGGCCCTGGTAAGTATTCCAGTGATATTCTTATATTTCAAGCCCGCGCTCCAGATCGGGGCTACGTATAAAATTACGGATTCCCAAACGTTATAATAAAGTTTCCTAGCCTTAGATTTGGGTCCCTTAACATGATTTTGTTTGCTTTAGTTACCTTCTCTGTAATATGCTTGTGAAACTTTTGCGTACCGTCGACTAGGACTCCTAAGTATTTCAAGTATGGTGTGTTTTTAACTATTTGTGTGTTATCGAGATTAAAATCGATTTCGCGATGTCCTTTCTTTCTACTCATTATGGTAATTTCGATTTTTTCAGGGGCTATTGCAAGATCCAGGTCGCCGAGCAATCGGATAACGCGGTGAAAAGTACGAGCGATCAAATCTCTAAGAATGGTAAGGTTTTTCGCCTTGAATAACAAACCGGTATCATCCGCGTAGCCTATAACCTGCGCGTAGTCATTTTCACGTACACGTTAGTCGTTATGTTCCCGGCGTTATTATTATTATTATAGTATACCACGCTTCTATCGCTCAAATAGTTGCTGATCGATTTGATTAAATACAATGGAATTTTCCTTTCTTTCAACGCGTTTATTATATGCGTCCACTTTAAAGTATTAAATGCGTTTTTAATGTCCAACGTCATGAACGCGCACCATAGTTTCCTATTAGTTGATTCGGTGGTAGTTTCGTATAATTTATTTAAGGCGTCTATCGTGCTTCTGTGTCTTCTAATTCCGTATTGCTTCGGGTGTAGTCGGTTCGAGATTCCTTGTTTCTCGATTCTTTTTCGAACTATGGTTTCCCATATTTTGGATAGGTCTCCCAGCACGCATAAGGGCCGATGGTCGTTACTTTTGTCCCCTTTTCTTCCAGGCTTCTTTATCAGGACTAGTCTCGCTCTTTTCCAGTCGTTCGGGATGTATCCGATACGCAATGTGGCATTCATTATATAGCCTCTTCGTGTCCTCGGTGTTATTAATAACGAGCCATTTGCTTATAATCAACGGTATACCATCTGCACCTTGCGCTTTATCGAATTGGACCTCTTCTATTACTCGTTGCAGTTCCGTGTCCGTGATCGGCTCCGCTTCTTCTTCTACTTCTTCTTGTTCCTCCTCGTCGCTACGTTGTTGGTACATTTTCCTTTTTATTTCTATGTTTTCTCTCTCCTCTATAGTCGGAATCGTGGGATTTACCGTTATGAACAGGTTCGCTATGATTTGTTTTATATTTTCATGATCCATTGCACCGCCGCTTGTATAGTTGCCCTTCAGTTTCTTCATGACTACTGCCTTGTACGGTTGGCCCCATGGGTCAATATCTATGATTTTAGAAAGTTCTTCCAGCTTGGCTTCTTTACTTTTACGTATCGCTGCTTTAACATTGCTCTTATCGATTCTAAGTTCTTGTCGCAGCTTCGCGTATTCCTCTATTCTTTGAGATTTCCTTATTCTGGTTAGTTTTTTTCTAGTTTTGTTCGCTAGCGTTATCAGATTTCTAATTTCTTCGTTCCACCAGTACTTGGGTTGACATTTTCCCTGATATTGCTTCTTTTTACGTAGCGAGGTTTCTACCGTTTGGGCGATGGTTCTATTGTATTCTTCAATCCATAGCTTGTCCTGTTGCATATCTTTAAGCCGTTTCGTTCTCATTATTTTTTCGTATGCTTGTTCGAATCGATTCCAATCTATATTTTTCCCATCGTATCGGATGTGGCTATCTTTTTCAATTTGATTATTTTCTGGTTTCAGGTCTATTTCGTGGTACACGTACAGGTGATCCGATGCCATATACCATTCGAGTGTCTTGGACGTTCTGACGTACGGGTATAAAGTTGCGTTTACGAATGCGATATCGATTTTTGATTTCTTACCATCTCTGTAGAACGTGTGGTCGCCTACGGTGTCTATGATCGCGTAATCGTTGGTTATTGTGAATTCTATTATGCTCTGGCCCCTTGGATTAGTTATTCTATCCCCCCCCCCCCCATTCTTTGCCTCTCGCATTAAAGTCCCCTGTGACAACGATTTTCTTGGATTTACTTTTAGTTTTGCTATTTATTATTACTTCCTGCAGTATCTCGATTCTCTTCGTGAACGAATCAAAATCTATATTCGGAGAGATGTACACGCTAGCGACAAGGATATCTTGGATTCCTACAGCTGCTATTCCTTTCTCGGAGCATTCCGTCCCGTACGTGTAATTTATATTATTATATCCTATTATCCACAGAGCCGCGTCGCCCGAACTATCGGGGATCACTTTGAGCATGATCGCTGTTTGCTGCATAATATCTTGTGCAATTCTGTATCTATTAAGGTTTATTTGCAATATTTTTACAAAGATGGTAGCATTCTTGCCTCCGCTAGTTGTTTCTTATATATTGGGCAGTTGTACGCTCCTGCTACGTGTTTTATTTTGGGATCGGTTAATCCTGCCGCCAGGCATAGTATGCATTTAGGCTCGGATGCCAAACAGGTGGATATATTATGCCCGTCCTTGCCGCTTCTTCTGCATATTTCTTTCCCTTCTAGTATTTTCTTACATTCTTTGGTTTGGTGTCCGAACTCGTGGCATTTAAAGCATCGTATAATCCTAGGAAGGTATTTAAAGTTAGATCGCGTAAGTCCTAATCTTAGCTTGCTAATTTTCTTTAATTCTTCCGCAACGTTCTGTGTGACTTCGACGATGGCCACTTGGTTGCCGTTCATGGTAGATTTTAACATTTTAACAATTATTTCTCCTTCTTTCTCGATATTTAAATTACTCTGCAGGTCTTGTCTCAGTTCATCCTTTGTGATGATAGCTATCTTCGATTGGAGATGCACCGTGTTAAATTTATCTTCCAATTGTTTCCTGATGCCGCTTATTCGCTCGTTTACGCCTTCTTTCCGCGAGAATTCCATTAATATGTCCCCGTTTCTTGACTTTCTGACTTTTTCTACCACTTTTAACTCGGTTCTCACTTTACATACAACCTCTCTGTACGTATCTTCATACGTTCTATCTTCGGTGACTTTTGCTATCATTGCTTCGTTTCTTCTTGCTCTGTTCGGTATGTCGTATCTTCTTGTTCCTATTTTGGCTTTATCCGCGTAGCTGATTTTATCTTGGGGCAGATTGGTATCGTCGTTGTTGCCCATTGCGTTTCTTCGCGGACGTACCAATGTCCATTCTTCCTCTCGTGTTCTTGGATGTAACGTGTTCTTTGCCGTATCCGGGGTCTAATTTCCGCTGTTGCTTCTAAGTTCTTTTTACGAATTCTTGATCGTACTGCGGTGAGATCTCTTTTCTTTTGGTGTTTCTAAGTTCTTCCGGTGCAGCTGGGTGAATCGATGCAGTGGTTTGCGTATTCTTCTCAGCGGTTTGTTTGCGCGTTTGCGATTCCGGGTTCTCGTCCACGTATTGCTTACGTTCCTTCAGAGTTTTAACATCTTCCGACATGTACTTTATTTTCTGTAGTAAGAGCATCATATCCGTTTTCTTGGTGTGTCTAATATTCGCGATTAGGTCTTTAGCGTACTTGTATAATTCTGTGTTTTTCTTTTCTAGGCCCAGGATAAGATCGTTTAGCAAGGAATCCTTGAATCGTTCCTTGCTCCTGTCACGCTGTGTTGCCATAGGTGAGTGTATACTCACGTCCTCGTCTTCCAAATCAAGCGTCACTTGAGCTGGCGTCTCGATCGGTGTTTGTTTCAATGATAATAATAATTCTTTGTTGTTAATATCCCCAGTTACGTTATAATTCGTATTATTATTATAGCCGACGCATCGTGGTGGAGGGAGCGGGCAGCAACCGGAGCGGGTACACCCAACCATTGGTCCTCCCGGTATTCCGGGGGGCTCCGGCTACTGTTTACCTTTCCGGAACACTCGGACGAAGTGAGCTCGCTCGTCAATCCGATATGGGGCTCCGACACCCCATATCCAACCACCACTACCTTGCCAAGGTACCGAAGCGGTCGGTTCCGGGCCGCAGCCGGTGGGGTCATCTCGGTATTTTCGAGAAAATACAGGCGGAGCGGGTAACGGCGGGGATATTGAAGGCCCATCCACCAATCCTAATGCCTGCACCGTTCCCGCATCCGCCACTCCCGATGAGCCACCGGCTACGGTCAGCATCGATTCGTCTATTCCCATCGGTATTCCAGTCGTGTCCTAAGGATATGCCGTTGTTGTCGAGAGACAGTTAGCGCTCCTTTTTCTTTTTATTTTCAATTTACAGTCCTAAACTCCCTTAACACGTTCGTCGCCCAACGCGATTTGGTTGAGTTTCTCCCAGGGCCCAAATCCGACCGTCGGAGCTCCGAAACGTAAACAGAGCCATAAACGGAAAATAACAGGGATGCAACTCAAGTAGGCACTCGAGTAATGTTTTCGAACCTTCGATTCATTACAAAGTGTTTAGTTTTGAAATGGGGAGAGCGATAATATTTTGGACTAGAGGACTGTCTGGGATCTCACTGCAGTTATCCCCGATCGTTCATTTAGTCGAGACGCACGTTAGTTATCCTCAATATGTTCATTGGACATCGTAAAAATATAATTGAAAGTGAGGAGAGTAGTGATGACGAAGTAGTGAGTTTTAGAAGAAAAGTGATAAATAGAATTGCATCAAGTTCAAACTCGGATACTGAGGAATCATATACAAGTGAAGACATAGATGATATATTGGAAAATCTTGCTATAGACGAAGAAGAGGAGCTGAACTCTGTTGATGATTCATTGGATAATATCCAGTGGAAGGAATTTGCTAACAGGCAACATTCATTTACATTCACCGGGAAAGCTGGGCTTCTGATAGATTTGCCGTCTGATATTAGCGCAAGTGAAGTGTTTTCGCTATTCTTAGACGACAAAGTCATAAGCCTTTTAGTTACAGAAACTAATAGATATGCAGAGCAGAAGTTGCATCAACAAGAAATGTCTGAGCATGCCCGACTGAACAGGTGGAAACCGACCACTTCTGCAGAAATTACAAAATTTATAGGACTAATGATTTGGATGGGTTTGGTACAGACACCGCTCGTTAGATGTTGGTCAACGGACCCTATCTACAATTTTCCATTGCCGCGTAGCAAGATGTCCCGTAATCGTTTCGAATTACTATTAGCAAATTTGCATTTTGCAAATAACGAAACGATAGAAGAGGGTAGCAGACTTGGAAAAGTTTTGCCACTCCTAAACCTATTGACCGACAATTATCAAAAAGTTTTTTCACCGGGTGAAGATATTGTAATCGATGAAACAATGGTTCCTTGGAGAGGACGATTAATATTCAGACAATACACCCCAACAAAATCTCATAAATATGGCATAAAGCTTTTCAAATTGTGCTCCACCGAAGGGTATACATGGTCTGCGAAAATATATTCTGGACGAGATGCCAGCGGAAGAAGGCAAGTTGGCATAGCTGAAGATGTCTGCATTGAACTCGCAGATAAATTGATAAATGAAGGACGAACTTTGTTTGTCGACAACTTTTACACAAGCTATGAATTAGCAGTCAAATTTTTAAAATTCAAGACGCATGTCGTTGAGACTGTGCGGTACAACAAAAAATGTATGCCACAATTTGTAATGTCATACCCATTGAGGAGAGGTGAAATGATAGCAAGAGAAGATGACAACGGTATTGTGGTGCTCAAGTGGAGGGATGTTCGCGATATTAGGATGTTATCAACAAAACATGCACCTATTATGACTTCAACCTCCGATTCTACTCATCGAGGACGTCCTCCTAAACAGAAACCTTTGGCGATACTGGCATACAATAATGGAAAAACTGGGATCGACAGGAGCGACCAGATGGTGTCATATGCCACAACAATACGTAAAAGTATCAAGTGGTATAAAAAATTAGTATTACATTTGCTTTTAGGAACAAGTATAGTAAATGCTCACATTGTGTACCAGAGGGCCACAAATAAAAAAATAGAAATAAGAAAATTTCGGGAGCTTCTCGTTACCGAATGGTTGTCCCCGGAAAATGCTACGCTCGACTATAATAGAAATAAAACAAGGAACGTGTCCCATGTGTTAGAGATACGTAAGAATCAGCAAAACAAGCCTGTAAGGAGAATGTGTGCCCTATGTTACCAGAAGAGGAGGCAAACTGCTGAACGCCAAGAAGCGAGAAAAAATGTAAAAAAAACTACGACCTATTGTTCAAATTGTCCAAAATCACCTCAAGTGTGTTTGGAATGCTTCAACCAACACCATGTATAGTATAATATGTGTATTTTCAGCATTTTTATGTTCTATATCCTACATTCATATTTCGGTGCTTATTCCATTACATTCCTTTTAAAAATCCAACTGCAAGTCCTATTAACTTGAATAAGAAGAGCGTCACCCATATTTGGGTGACGGGTATTGTTTTAGGTCTCCTGGGAGCGCTGACAACACTCCACCTTTCTCGCAGCGAGAGGGCCGGTACCGACGATCGCCATAGACAACGCGAGCGCTCCATGTTTTAGATATGTTATAGAATAAGAGAAAATAAAAACAAAAGATTTTTCTGGTACGCAGAGAGAGATGTAGTTATATATATATACCCACAGGGAAACTGTCGCCTGGACTGCATTGCTATTATTTAATTATTATTCCCGGTTTTATCGAGGATACGCTTTATATACGAGACTACTCTTGCGCTTCTTCTTATTTTCTAAGATTTTGTCCTAATTTATTATGATTTTATTATGATTTATTATGGAAGAGCTTCAGATTTTCTGACACTATTTCGGCAATATTAAATGATCGCTGCGTGTGACAATGGTATAATTATTGCCCGGTTACACGTGTCTAAACGATGGCTAACTCCACGTTGCTGTCAACTTACTTTCCGAACGAACTGTTTACGGAATGATTATGTACCGGCATTTGATCATTTACCCTGCTTAGTTGCATTATTTACCATTCTTAATAATTATTTACCATACTAGATTATATATAATGAGCGATGTATTTTCAAGTTTAACCGATAGATGGAGTCACAGTAGCCCAGTGATCAAAAAATTTGCGAGTTCAAGTCTCCCTTATTTTTTTTTTATTTTTATTCTTATTCAATCCTGCCGGATTTTCCCCCGGCGAAGAGATGACTTTCCGCCTCTGGGGCTGGTGAACGGTTAAAAGTAAACACGGTCGACCTCAAGGGCCCAGAGGCGGGTTCGATAACTGCCCTGAAAAAAGTTTGAGAACCGCTGAGATCTAGGTTTTACTCTTTTTTTTTTTTTAAGCGATCGAAAATTGATGTGAAAAAAAAGCGAATACGATGGAGTATAACTTTTGCGTTTAACAAGCAACTGCTTTGCACTATCCTTTGATCGATATTAGAGTGTGTATAAGCATTTGTTTCATATAACACATGATACGTGGTGGAAACATTTTTTGTTGGAATATTGTTATATTAACAAAATGAAGCTGATACTTCGTTATTTGCCATTCATCGTTTACTTTCAATGCCCCTCTAATTAGCGAACGATTGCGAACATTTACGCGCGATTCAGAGTTATCCAAATTTTCCAATCATTTCATTGGTTGCAAGTTTCAAAATTTTGTTTCAAGATATCGAAAAAGACGACAGGCTTTCTCCTGCGGGGACAAAGAATCGCGGGTCGATAATTAGACAGTTGAATTGTGTTGTTACTTTTGGTTGCGTGTTTCGTTTAGGATACTCGTGAAGATAATTCTACGTAACAACTGTAGAACGCGGATACAATGATTCCCGAGAATACACGCGGAAGTTTTAAAAAAACCAGACTTTGGAATTTGGAAGGTGATAAGTTTAGAGATGATTTTTAGTTATTCGAAATGCGAGGAGTACGTTATTTTCCCAAGAATTGTATCATTTTTTTTCTTTTTTTTTTGGTTTTGTTTTAGGCAGCTTGGGTGTGCACCTGTCCCACCATCTAGTAGCGTTAAATTACATTGAACGT
>CAXAJV010000729.1:0-2500 GCA_963969225.1 Xylocopa violacea
ACGCGCTATCTCAGAGTGACACGGCGGGGAACTTAGAAAATATTCGCGCCGAGCGGTCGGAAGCGACACGGCGGGGAACTTAGAAAATATTCGCGCCGAGCGGTCGGAAGCGACACGACCGGGGACTTTGAAAATATTCGCGCCGAGAGGTCGGAAGCGACACGGCCGGGGACTTTGAAAATATTCGCGCCGAGAGGTCGGAAGCGACACGGCGGGGAACTTTGAAAATATTCGCACCGTGCGATCAGGTTGTATTAGGTTAGGTTATATTATGTTATTATATATATATATATATATATATATATATATATATATATATATATATATATAATATTCGCACCAAGAGGTCGGGACCGATACGTTCAGAAACGTAAAAAATATCCTCACCGAAATGTAGGAAGCGATGCGTCCGGAGATTTGAAAAATATTCCTACCGAGAGGTCGGAAGCGACATGACCGTGAAATTGTAAAATATTCCCACCGAGAGGTCGGAAGCGACATGACCGTGAAATTGTAAAATATTCCCACCGAGAGGTCGGAAGCGACATGACCGGGAACTTGGAAAATATTCGCGCCGAGCGGTCGGAAGCGACACGGCGGGGAACTTAGAAAATATTCGCGCCGAGCGGTCGGAAGCGACACGGCGGGGAACTTAGAAAATATTCGCGCCGAGCGGTCGGAAGCGACACGACCGGGGACTTTGAAAATATTCGCGCCGAGAGGTCGGAAGCGACACGGCCGGGGACTTTGAAAATATTCGCGCCGAGAGGTCGGAAGCGACACGGCGGGGAACTTTGAAAATATTCGCACCGTGCGATCAGGTTGTATTAGGTTAGGTTATATTATGTTATATATATATATATATATATATATATATATATATATATATATATAATATTCGCACCAAGAGGTCGGGACCGATACGTTCAGAAACGTAAAAAATATCCTCACCGAAATGTAGGAAGCGATGCGTCCGGAGATTTGAAAAATATTCCTACCGAGAGGTCGGAAGCGACATGACCGTGAAATTGTAAAATATTCCCACCGAGAGGTCGGAAGCGACATGACCGTGAAATTGTAAAATATTCCCACCGAGAGGTCGGAAGCGACATGACCGGGAACTTAGAAAATATTCGCGCCGAGCGGTCGGAAGCGACACGGCGGGGAACTTAGAAAATATTCGCGCCGAGCGGTCGGAAGCGACACGGCGGGGAACTTAGAAAATATTCGCGCCGAGCGGTCGGAAGCGACACGACGGGGAACTTAGAAAATATTCGCGCCGAGCGGTCGGAAGCGACACGACGGGGAACTTAGAAAATATTCGCAACGAGAGGTCGGAAGCGACACGATCGGCGGTTTTTCGCTATTTTCTCGTAAATTAAACCGTTGACCTAACAATTTTTTTGCAGAAACCTTATTGAAAGCTATTGATTGAATTTATTAGCGCATTGTTTAGTCGAATTTATAATTTTTAGTCTCCCGAAACCGACACGACTGGCGGTTTTTGTCAATTTATCGGTAATTTTTTTATATAAACGCTTGGTTTTTTTTTCGTAATATCGATTAATTTGATTGTAGAATTCATTTGTACGTGTCAGATTTTCGATTTTTCGTGTTTTTCGTTGACTTCGTATTTTATAACTGCGTTTTTTCAATGTTAAAATCGATTAAAATTCGTTATATTCTAGAAATATGTTTTTCCGTATATATTCATTATGTTTAAACAATTTCCGTTCATAAAAGTTCAACGTTAATAGCACTTTATACTTGCGCCTCCGCGCGACTAAGTTACAGCAGCCTTTCCGGACGGTCGGTCGCCGCTGGAGTTTACCACCGTAAGCGCCCGTGCGTTAGCCCGGCCGGCGCCGACCGCCCGGCCGGCCGTTCCGTATCTATAAGGAGACAGGTCGGTTCGAGCCGGCCGGGCGGAGTAGCGTCGGGCGCGTGGCTATTCTATGACTTCGGTTGAGAAGCAGTCCACCGCTCCTCGAGAATACGTTCTCGACTGCTCTGTCCCGTGTCGGTTGTCGAATTTTCTCCACACTGCATTGCCACGGGTCGGTGTCTTTGACCGAATGGCCCATATGTGGCGAGCGTCCAACGGTGACGTTGGTGACCATTTATCCGAGTTTTACTCGGTTAAATTGTACCTTCCTTGCATCGATTCTAAATCTTTACGCTCCGAGCTCTCGGAACGGACTCTAGAGATACATATTGAATTTTTGGACGTACCAGATGTGTGTACGAAATGTCCATAATATGCTATACGCATGAAAGGTGTATATGGAGATAGATATACACCGATGATATACCAAACAAGTTCCTCAACAAAAAAAAATAAAAATGAGCATCCACTGAGTTGAGGAACGAAACAAAAAATAAAAAATAAGCATCCACTGAAGAAGGCAAAAGAATAAATGGTATATGTCATTTCGACACGATCTGTTACGAAACAGAGGAGTCTCTCGACGAACTTCCAAAAGGTGTCCCGTGTCGAATG
>CAXAJV010000729.1:7500-10000 GCA_963969225.1 Xylocopa violacea
GACGATTCGTCGCCGCCAAGCCTCGTTGTCGAGAGTCTGTGAAAACCCGTGCCGTTGCGAGATCGAACAATTTTATGCTCGCTTCGTGTCGCAGGTTAAATTGGACCGCTTCGAGGCTGCGCGCGCGGCGAGTCCCAACGAATCTTCACCCGAACGATGAACGTGTACCGTCGTCGATCTCGAATTCGCAGGATCGTGTGTCGCCCGCTCTTTTATACCAGTCGATCGTACCGTACCGTTTCGTTCGGAGGGGACGATTCGTCGCCGCCAAGCCTCGTTGTTGAGTGTCTGAAAACCCGTTGCCGTTGCGAGATCGAACAATTTTATGCTCGCTTCGTGTCGCAGGTTAAATTGGACCGCTCAGAGGCTGCGCGTGCGGCGAGTCCCAACGAATCATTCACCCGAACGGACGCGCCGTCGTCGACTTCGATTTCTTTTAAGAGCGTGTGTCGCGCGTATCCTGTTTTAGTCGATCGTACCGTTCCGTTCGGAGGGGACGATTCGTCGCCGCCAAGCCTCGCTCTCATAGAGTCTATGAAAACCCGTTGCCGTTGCGAGATCGAACCATTTTATGCTCGCTTCGTGTCGCAGGTTAAATTGGACCGCTCAGAGGCTGCGCGTGCGGCGAGTCCCAACGAATCTTCACCCGAACGGACGCGCCGTCGTCGACTTCGAATTCCTTTAAGAGCGTGTGTCGCGCGTATCCTGTTTTAGTCGATCGTACCGTTCCGTTCGGAGGGGACGATTCGTCGCCGCCAAGCCTCGTTGTCGAGAGTCTGTGAAAACCCGTGCCGTTGCGAGATCGAACAATATTATGCTCGCTTCGCGTTGTCGGGTGAAACAGACCGCCTCGAGGCTGTGTACGACGGCGAGTCCCAACGAATCTTTACCCGAACGACGATCGTCGTCGACTTCGAATTCGTTAAGAGCGTGGTGTCGCGCCGCGTACCCTGGTTGTGTTAATGTCGATCGTACCGTTCCGTTCGGAGGGGACGATTCGTCGGGCCAAGCCTCGTTGGCGATTAGGGTCTGTATAATGAACCCGCCGTTGCGAGATCGAATCTCATTTATTATGCTCGCTTCGTGTTGTCGGGTAAATAAAATTATACAGACCGCGCTCGAGGTGTTGGTGTTGTTAACCGACGAGTCCTAACGAATTTTTCTTACCCGAACGGTAAGTTATGTCGTCGACTTTGCATATTCGACAGGTCGAGTGTGTACCATTATTTTGCGTCTCTGCGTGAAAGCAATACGCCGCTGGTACTTGTTCGTTTTCCCGTTTCACAATTGTGCTGCAAGCTCAGAGGGGACTTGCTTTTTGCCATAGCCTCGTTGTCGCGAGTCTGAGAAACCGGCCGTTGCGAGATCGAATAATTTATACTCGCTTCGTGTTGCCGGGGAAAAACGGTAGACCGCTCGAGGCTTTGGCGGCCGAGTCCCAACGAATTTTTTTTTTTTTTTATCACCTGAGCTCTGAAGCACAGATCGTGCAGTGGATCGTGGAATTTGAGGAACTTGTACCACGCACCTGTGTTCGGGTTTTGATCGTGTCGTTCGTTCAGAGGGGACCGCTTCGCCGAGCGAAGCCTCGTTGTCGCGAGTCTGGAAACACACCCGCCGTTGCGAGATCGAATAATTTTTTATGCTCGCTTCGTGTTGTCGGGTGGGTAAAATTATAGACCGCTTCGAGGTTTCACGGCGAGTCCCATCGATATTTTACGACTTACCTGTACGAACGTCGTCAACTTCTCGAAAGCAATACGCCGATGGGTGTTGGATATCTTTCTTTTTTTTTTTTTTTGTATTCACTTCCACGTGCCATTCGTTCAGAGGGGACGACGATATATTCGCGTTTGCGTATTCTTCCTCGTTGTCGAGAGTCCCTTAATAAACCCGCCGTTGCGAGATCGAATTTTACAAGCTCGCTTCGTGTTGTCGGGAGGAAGGGGGGACCGCCTCGAGGGTCTGCGCGATACGCGCGAAGAAGAGTCCTAACGAATTTTCGAAAAATTTTATCTACCTGGACGCGTGGCACACTGGCGTGAATCCGAAAGGATGTATCCTAAACACCCTGAAACAGGCGTGTCCGTTTCATCCGTAGGACGGTATCGTGTCGCCGAGAATTCGGGCGACGCCCGCGTCTCCTTCGCCGGAGACGTTTGGGTCTCGACTTGTTCGAAACTTAGTACGAAGAGACTTAACAATTAATAAAAAATATACATATACGATTACCCTGAACGGTGGATCACTTGGCTCGTGGGTCGATGAAGAACGCAGCTAATTGCGCGTCAACGTGTGAACTGCAGGACACATGAACATCGACATTTCGAACGCACATTGCGGTCCACGGATACAATTCCTGGACCACGCCTAGCTGAGGGTCGTTCACGTAACCAGAATACTGCTTGCGTTGCGTTTCGTCGAATCTTTTCTCTCCGGTGCTCGAATCTGCCCGCCGTCGTTCATTCGAATTCCATTTACGAACGTTTCTGAGTTCGGG
>CAXAJV010000729.1:20000-25941 GCA_963969225.1 Xylocopa violacea
GAGGTCGGGACCGATACGTTCAGAAACGTAAAAAATATCCTCACCGAAATGTAGGAAGCGATGCGTCCGGAGATTTGAAAAATATTCCTACCGAGAGGTCGGAAGCGACATGACCGTGAAATTGTAAAATATTCCCACCGAGAGGTCGGAAGCGACATGACCGTGAAATTGTAAAATATTCCCACCGAGAGGTCGGAAGCGACATGACCGGGAACTTAGAAAATATTCGCGCCGAGCGGTCGGAAGCGACACGGCGGGGAACTTAGAAAATATTCGCGCCGAGCGGTCGGAAGCGACACGGCGGGGAACTTAGAAAATATTCGCGCCGAGCGGTCGGAAGCGACACGACGGGGAACTTAGAAAATATTCGCGCCGAGCGGTCGGAAGCGACACGACGGGGAACTTAGAAAATATTCGCAACGAGAGGTCGGAAGCGACACGATCGGCGGTTTTTCGCTATTTTCTCGTAAATTAAACCGTTGACCTAACAATTTTTTTGCAGAAACCTTATTGAAAGCTATTGATTGAATTTATTAGCGCATTGTTTAGTCGAATTTATAATTTTTAGTCTCCCGAAACCGACACGACTGGCGGTTTTTGTCAATTTATCGGTAATTTTTTTATATAAACGCTTGGTTTTTTTTTCGTAATATCGATTAATTTGATTGTAGAATTCATTTGTACGTGTCAGATTTTCGATTTTTCGTGTTTTTCGTTGACTTCGTATTTTATAACTGCGTTTTTTCAATGTTAAAATCGATTAAAATTCGTTATATTCTAGAAATATGTTTTTCCGTATATATTCATTATGTTTAAACAATTTCCGTTCATAAAAGTTCAACGTTAATAGCACTTTATACTTGCGCCTCCGCGCGACTAAGTTACAGCAGCCTTTCCGGACGGTCGGTCGCCGCTGGAGTTTACCACCGTAAGCGCCCGTGCGTTAGCCCGGCCGGCGCCGACCGCCCGGCCGGCCGTTCCGTATCTATAAGGAGACAGGTCGGTTCGAGCCGGCCGGGCGGAGTAGCGTCGGGCGCGTGGCTATTCTATGACTTCGGTTGAGAAGCAGTCCACCGCTCCTCGAGAATACGTTCTCGACTGCTCTGTCCCGTGTCGGTTGTCGAATTTTCTCCACACTGCATTGCCACGGGTCGGTGTCTTTGACCGAATGGCCCATATGTGGCGAGCGTCCAACGGTGACGTTGGTGACCATTTATCCGAGTTTTACTCGGTTAAATTGTACCTTCCTTGCATCGATTCTAAATCTTTACGCTCCGAGCTCTCGGAACGGACTCTAGAGATACATATTGAATTTTTGGACGTACCAGATGTGTGTACGAAATGTCCATAATATGCTATACGCATGAAAGGTGTATATGGAGATAGATATACACCGATGATATACCAAACAAGTTCCTCAACAAAAAAAAATAAAAATGAGCATCCACTGAGTTGAGGAACGAAACAAAAAATAAAAAATAAGCATCCACTGAAGAAGGCAAAAGAATAAATGGTATATGTCATTTCGACACGATCTGTTACGAAACAGAGGAGTCTCTCGACGAACTTCCAAAAGGTGTCCCGTGTCGAATGCCCAGCGCGCACTTGGTACGCGCCAGCTCGCCTGAGGAGGGCGAGATACAAAAATATACTTCAGCGTGACACAATTGTACGCGCTTGCTCGTCTATGCCGAACAGCACGCTTCTCTGTACGCGCTATCATAATGCCCAGCGTGTGAGAGCGTGTGTAGTATCTCTGTTATAGTCAAATGGAGTGCCAAGAGGTACTACGCGTTCGCGCATTAGACGATAAAAGGTATTCTTTATATACATATTAAACAATACAGCGTGACACGATTATAACCGCTTGCCATCGTCGTTGCCCAGCATGTTCTCGCAAGAGATGTTCGTGCTATAGACGATGGAGAAAAAAGGTGTACGATAAATCAGCGTGACGCAATTGTACGCGCTTCCTCGCCTTGATGACCAGCATGTTCTCTGTACGCGCTATCTTAATGCCCAGCGTGAAAGAGATGTCCGTGCTTTCGGCGATATTTGCCCAGCGTGAAAATTGCATACGCGCTTGCATCGTCGATGCCCAGCATGTTCTCTGTACGCGCTATCTTAATGCCCAGCGTGAAAGAGATGTCCGTGCTATAGACGATAAAAGGTGCCGTACACCGATATAACAAGCGGTGACAAATCGTATACGCGCTTGCATCGTCGATGCCCAGCATGTTCTCGCAAGAGATGTCCGTGCTATAGACGATTAAAGGTGACAATATGTATTCAATAAATGACAAAAATGTGCCCAAAAATATATAACCAGCGTGAAAATTGTATACGCGCTTGCTCGTCGATACCCGACAAGTCCTCGCAAGGGGATATGTCCGTGGTAAAGACGATGTATATTTTCAGCGCGAAGTGTATACGCGCTTACTCGACACGGTTCAGTTGGAAGGCGACTTGTGAAGTCGATTTTGGGAACGTACGATTTTTGGGAGTGTCTCATTCTCGAAAGAAAAGAAAAGAAAGGAAAAGGAGAGGAGGAAAAAATGCAATACCTCGGTATTATTGAACATATGTGCTAACCGAGGATGCATTTTACGAAATACAAAAAATAAATAATGTGCTCGAGCGAGGTCCGAAAGACCCGTCAGCCGCATCCACTGAACAAAACTATGACGAATATTGCGATATTCGAACGATATACATATATATATATTATTATTTCGTATCGTCGATCGGTGTCTCTAAGAGAACCGACGACGACTAAAAACACGTTGAGCAAACTACTCTTATAAGAGTTGATGATGATGGTGAAAAAGAGGAGGAGGAGAGAGAGAGAGAGACGACTCATGGTACGGTTCCCTGGTTGATCCTGCCAGTAGTCATATGCTTGTCTCAAAGATTAAGCCATGCATGTCTCAGTACATACCGAACTAAGGTGAAACCGCGAATGGCTCATTAAATCAGTTATGGTTTCTTAGATTGTACACGAAATTACTTGGATAACTGTGGTAATTCTAGAGCTAATACATGCAAATCAGAATTCCGACCAGAGATGGGAGGAATGCTTTTATTAGATCAAAACCAATCGGTGGCGTGCGGTTCGCCCGTGCGTCCATCGTTTGCTTTGGTGACTCTGAATAACCCACAGCTGATCGCACGGTCATTTAGTACCGGCGACGAATCTTTCAAATGTCTGCCTTATCAACTGTCGATGGTAGGTTCCGCGCCTACCATGGTTGTAACGGGTAACGGGGAATCAGGGTTCGATTCCGGAGAGGGAGCCTGAGAAACAGCTACCACATCCAAGGAAGGCAGCAGGCGCGCAAATTACCCACTCCCGGCACGGGGAGGTAGTGACGAAAAATAACGATACGGGACTCATCCGAGGCCCCGTAATCGGAATGAGTACACTTTAAATCCTTTAACGAGGATCAATTGGAGGGCAAGTCTGGTGCCAGCAGCCGCGGTAATTCCAGCTCCAATAGCGTATATTAAAGTTGTTGCGGTTAAAAAGCTCGTAGTTGAATCTGTGTGTCACAGTGTCGGTTCACCGCTCGCGGTGTCTAACTGGCATTATGTGATACGTCCTACCGGTGGGCTTAGCTCCTCACGGGGCGGTCCAACAGACATCCCATCGCGGTGCTCTTCACTGAGTGTCGAGGTGGGCCGGTACGTTTACTTTGAATAAATTAGAGTGCTTAAAGCAGGCTATTTTCGCCTGAATACTATGTGCATGGAATAATGGAATAGGACCTCGGTTCTATTTTGTTGGTTTCCGGAACCCCGAGGTAATGATTAATAGGGACAGATGGGGGCATTCGTATTGCGACGTTAGAGGTGAAATTCTTGGATCGTCGCAAGACGGACTAAAGCGAAAGCATTTGCCAAAAATGTTTTCATTAATCAAGAACGAAAGTTAGAGGTTCGAAGGCGATCAGATACCGCCCTAGTTCTAACCATAAACGATGCCAACCAGCGATCCGCCGATGTTCCTCCGATGACTCGGCGGGCAGCTTCCGGGAAACCAAAGTTTTTGGGTTCCGGGGGAAGTATGGTTGCAAAGCTGAAACTTAAAGGAATTGACGGAAGGGCACCACCAGGAGTGGAGCCTGCGGCTTAATTTGACTCAACACGGGAAACCTCACCAGGCCCAGACACCGGAAGGATTGACAGATTGAGAGCTCTTTCTTGATTCGGTGGGTGGTGGTGCATGGCCGTTCTTAGTTGGTGGAGCGATTTGTCTGGTTAATTCCGATAACGAACGAGACTCTAGCCTGTTAAATAGACGTAAATTATGGTATCTCGAAGGCCCCCGGCTTCGGTCGGTGGGTTTTTACTACCAACGTACAAACAAATCTTCTTAGAGGGACAGGCGGCTTTTAGCCGCACGAGATTGAGCAATAACAGGTCTGTGATGCCCTTAGATGTTCTGGGCCGCACGCGCGCTACACTGAAGGAATCAGCGTGTTTTCCCTGACCGAAAGGCCCGGGTAACCCGTTGAACCTCCTTCGTGCTAGGGATTGGGGCTTGCAATTATTCCCCATGAACGAGGAATTCCCAGTAAGCGCGAGTCATAAGCTCGCGTTGATTACGTCCCTGCCCTTTGTACACACCGCCCGTCGCTACTACCGATTGAATTATTTAGTGAGGTCTTCGGACTGGTGCGCGGCCAATGCCTCGGCATTGCCGATGTTATCGGGAAGATGACCAAACTTGATTATTTAGAGGAAGTAAAAGTCGTAACAAGGTTTCCGTAGGTGAACCTGCGGAAGGATCATTAACGAAAAAAGTCGTATTGAAATAAAAATTCCCTTGGAGGGAAGGATCAAACAAATACCAAAACCCAAACTTCGATCGCATATAATGCCCGGAACACGTCGGATTACGTGCGGAGGCCAGACCTCCCGTTCCGCGTTTCCGTGTCGGCATGGCAGCCGATCGAAGGGAGGGAAGAAGCGAGCCTCCGGGCTCGAGCGCGTAACCCAGAGGACGAACTGCGTGTCCAGTTCTCTCTCGATTTCGGGACGAGGAGTTACATACTGCATGCGTTACAAAACGCACACAGACAAAAGAAAAAAAAAAATAAAGTGCTCGCGCGTGGTCTTCGTGACCCGCGGCCGCATCCACTGATTTGCTGTGTGAAATTTTTTTAAAGGTTGCCCGATGGCTTGTCAACGGCACCGAAAAAATTGAAATGACGAAATTAAAAAAATAAATAATGAGCTCGCGCGTGGTCTTCGTGACCCGCGGCCGCATCCACTGATTCGAAATAACACACAACAAAAAACCACGAACGTTGCATGAAACGCCGATATTGACGGCATGCAATCATATTACATCCACTGCTCGAAGTATGTAACTCACCTCGTGTCAGAGAGACCGAGACCGCTGTCCTCGAATCTGTGCGTAACCGCGGAGCTATTCGTTCCAAGGTAAAATTGTGCGAGTCCGAATGGATGAAACAAACGCAGAGCGTACACAAGGGGAAAAAGGACCGCACCGCGCGTTCTATCGTTCCTTTAGACGATCGTTTTTTTTTTTTTCCGTTCAGAGGGGACGGATTCGTCGCGTCGAGCCTCGTTGTCGAGAGTCTGAGAAAAAAACCCGCCGTTGCGAGATCGAACAATTTTATGCTCGCTTCGTGTTGTCGGGTAAATGCAGACCGCTTCGAGGCCTGTACGACGACGAAGTCCCATCGAATCATTTCCCTGAACGAGAGAACGTCGTCGACCACGAATTTGAAGGATCGAGACGAGCGCGCGCGCGCGCGCGCCTCCTGTAAAAACAGTCGATCGTCGTACCGTTCCGTTCGGAGGGGACGATTCGTCGCCGCCAAGCCCCGTTGTCGAGAGTCTGTGAAAACCCGTGCCGTTGCGAGATCGAACAATTTTATGCTCGCTTCGCGTTGCCGGGCTAAACAGACCGCCT
>CAXAJV010000730.1:0-59000 GCA_963969225.1 Xylocopa violacea
ACGACCGGGATTTTGTAAAAAATTACGAGCGGGGGTCTAGATGGGTTAGGTTAGGTTATATTACGATATAGACGTATACAATGTGCACACCGAGAAGTTGGGGCCGACCCGCCAGGAATGTTGGAAAATACTACATCCGAGATGTTAGGTTCCCTTAGGTTAGGATACATAACGTTATAGACGTATATAATGTCCCCACCGAGAAGTACGGGCCGACACGACCGGGATTTTGTAAAACATTACCAGCGAGGGGCAAAATGGGTTAGGTTAGGTTATATTACGATATAGGCGTATATAATGTCCCCACCGAGAAGTAGGTGCCGTCACGCCTGGAATGTTGTAAAATACAATATTCGAGATGTTAGGTTGCCTTAGGTTAGGATATATAACGATATAGACGTATATAAACTCCGCACCGAGACGTACGGGACGACACGAACGAGATTCTGTAAAACATTCCCAGCCAGGGGCTAGATGGGTTAGGTTAGGTTATATTACGATATAGACGTATATAATGTCCCCACCGAGAAGTACGTGCCGACACGACCGGGATTTTGTAAAACATTACCAGCGAGGGTCTAGATGGGTTAGGTTAGGTTATATTACGATATAGACGTATATAATCTGCCCACCGAGAAGTTGGGGCCGACCCGCCAGGAATGTTGGAAAATACTACATCCGAGAGGTTAGGTTCCCTTAGGTTAGGATATATAACGTTATAGACGTATATAATGTCCCCACCGAGAAGTACGTGCCGACACGACCGGGATTTTGTAAAACATTACCAGCGTGGTTCTAGATGGGTTAGGTTAGGTTATATCACGATATAGATGTATATAATGTGCCCACCGAGAAGTTGTGGCCGACCCGCCAGGAATGTTGGAAAATACTACATCCGAGATGTTAGCTTCCCTTAGGTTAGTATATATAACGTTATAGACGTATATAATGTCCCCACCGAGAAGTACGGGCCGACACGACCGGGATTTTGTAAAAAATTACGAGCGGGGGTCTAGATGGGTTAGGTTAGGTTATATTACGATATAGACGTATACAATGTGCACACCGAGAAGTTGGGGCCGACCCGCCAGGAATGTTGGAAAATACTACATCCGAGATGTTAGGTTCCCTTAGGTTAGGATATATAACGTTATAGGCGTATATAATGTCCCCACCGAGAAGTACGGGCCGACACGACCGGGATTTTGTAAAACATTACCAGCGAGGGGCAAAATGGGTTAGGTTAGGTTATATTACGATATAGGCGTATATAATGTCCCCACCGAGAAGTAGGTGCCGTCACGCCTGGAATGTTGTAAAATACAATATTCGAGATGTTAGGTTGCCTTAGGTTAGGATATATAACGATATAGACGTATATAAACTCCGCACCGAGACGTACGGGACGACACGAACGAGATTCTGTAAAACATTCCCAGCCAGGGGCTAGATGGGTTAGGTTAGGTTATATTACGATATAGACGTATATAATGTGCCCACCGAGAAGTTGGGGCAGACCCGCCAGGAATGTTGGAAAATACTACATCCGAGAGGTTAGGTTCCCTTAGGTTAGGATATATAACGTTATAGACGTATATAATGTCCCCACCGAGAAGTACGTGCCGACACGACCGGGATTTTGTAAAACATTACCAGCGTGGTTCTAGATGGGTTAGGTTAGGTTATATCACGATATATATGTATATAATGTGCCCACCGAGAAGTTGGGGCCGACCCGCCAGGAATGTTGGAAAATACTACATCCGAGATGTTAGCTTCCCTTAGGTTAGTATATATAACGTTATAGACGTATATAATGTCCCCACCGAGAAGTACGGGCCGACACGACCGGGATTTTGTAAAACATTACCAGCGGGGGTCTAGATGGGTTAGGTTAGGTTATATTACGATATAGACGTATACAATGTGCCCACCGAGCAGTTGGGGCCGACCCGCCAGGAATGTTGGAAAATACTACATCCGAGATGTTAGGTTCCCTTAGGTTAGGATACATAACGTTATAGACGTATATAATGTCCCCACCGAGAAGTACGTGCCGACACGACCGGGATTTTGTAAAACATTACCAGCGAGGGTCTAGATGGGTTAGGTTAGGTTATATTACGATATAGACGTATATAATCTGCCCACCGAGAAGTTGGGGCCGACCCGCCAGGAATGTTGGAAAATACTACTTCCGAGAGGTTAGGTTCCCTTAGGTTAGGATATATAACGTTATAGACGTATATAATGTCCCCACCGAGAAGTACGTGCCGACACGACCGGGATTTTGTAAAACATTACCAGCGTGGTTCTAGATGGGTTAGGTTAGGTTATATCACGATATAGATGTATATAATGTGCCCACCGAGAAGTTGTGGCCGACCCGCCAGGAATGTTGGAAAATACTACATCCGAGATGTTAGCTTCCCTTAGGTTAGTATATATAACGTTATAGACGTATATAATGTCCCCACCGAGAAGTACGGGCCGACACGACCGGGATTTTGTAAAACATTACCAGCGGGGGTCTAGATGGGTTAGGTTAGGTGATATTACGATATAGACGTATATAATGTGCCCACCAAGAAGTAGGGGCCGTCCCGCTAGGAATGTTGGAAAATACTACATCCGTGGTGTTAGGTTCCCTTAGGTTAGGTTACATAACGTTATAGACGTATATAATGTCCCCACCGAGAGGTACGGGCCGACACGACCGGGATTTTGTAAAACATTACCAGCGAGGGGCAAAATGGGTTAGGTTAGGTTATATTACGATATAGACGTATATAATGTCCCCACCGAGAAGTAGGGGCCGTCACGCCTGGAATGTTGTAAAATACAATATTCGAGATGTTAGGTTCCCTTAGGTTAGGATATATAACGTTATAGACGTATATAATGTCCCCACCGAGAAGTATGGGCCGACACGACCGGGATTTTGTAAAACATTACCAGCGGGGGTCTAGATGGGTTAGGTTAGGTTATATTACGATATAGACGTATATAATGTGCCCACCGAGAAGTTGGGGCCGACTCGCCAGGAATGTTGGAAAATACTACATCCGAGAGGTTAGGTTCCCTTAGGTTAGTATATAACGTTATAGACGCATATAATTTCCCCACCGAGAAGTAAGGGCCGACACGACCGGGATTCTGTAGAACATTATCACGGAGGGGCAAAATGGGTTAGGTTAGGTTATATCACGATATAGATGTATATAATGTGCCCACCGAGAAGTTGGGGCCGACCCGCCAGGAATGTTGGAAAATACTACATCCGAGATGTTAGGTTCCTTTAGGTTAGGATACATAACGTTATAGACGTATATAATGTCCCCAACGAGAAGTACGGGCCGACACGACCGGGATTTTGTAAAACATTACCAGCGAGGGGCAAAATGGGTTAGGTTAGGTTATATTACGATATAGGCGTATATAATGTCCCCACCGAGAAGTAGGTGCCGTCACGCCTGGAATGTTGTAAAATACAATATTCGAGATGTTAGGTTGCCTTAGGTTAGGATATATAACGATATAGACGTATATAAACTCCGCACCGAGACGTACGGGACGACACGAACGAGATTCTGTAAAACATTCCCAGCCAGGGGCTAGATGGGTTAGGTTAGGTTATATTACGATATAGACGTATATAATGTGCCCACCGAGAAGTTGAGGCAGACCCGCCAGGAATGTTGGAAAATACTACATCCGAGAGGTTAGGTTCCCTTAGGTTAGGATATATAACGTTATAGACGTATATAATGTCCCCACCGAGAAGTACGTGCCGACACGACCGGGATTTTGTAAAACATTACCAGCGTGGTTCTAGATGGGTTAGGTTAGGTTATATCACGATATATATGTATATAATGTGCCCACCGAGAAGTTGGGGCCGACCCGCCAGGAATGTTGGAAAATACTACATCCGAGATGTTAGCTTCCCTTAGGTTAGTATATATAACGTTATAGACGTATATAATGTCCCCACCGAGAAGTACGGGCCGACACGACCGGGATTTTGTAAAACATTACCAGCGTGGTTCTAGATGGGTTAGGTTAGGTTATATCACGATATAGATGTATATAATGTGCCCACCGAGAAGTTGTGGCCGACCCGCCAGGAATGTTGGAAAATACTACATCCGAGATGTTAGCTTCCCTTAGGTTAGTATATATAACGTTATAGACGTATATAATGTCCCCACCGAGAAGTACGGGCCGACACGACCGGGATTTTGTAAAACATTACCAGCGGGGGTCTAGATGGGTTAGGTTAGGTGATATTACGATATAGACGTATATAATGTGCCCACCAAGAAGTAGGGGCCGTCCCGCTAGGAATGTTGGAAGATACTACATCCGTGGTGTTAGGTTCCCTTAGGTTAGGTTACATAACGTTATAGACGTATATAATGTCCCCACCGAGAGGTACGGGCCGACACGACAGGGATTTTGTAAAACATTACCAGCGAGGGGCAAAATGGGTTAGGTTAGGTTATATTACGATATAGACGTATATAATGTCCCCACCGAGAAGTAGGGGCCGTCACGCCTGGAATGTTGTAAAATACAATATTCGAGATGTTAGGTTCCCTTAGGTTAGGATATATAACGTTATAGACGTATATAATGTCCCCACCGAGAAGTATGGGCCGACACGACCGGGATTTTGTAAAACATTACCAGCGGGGGTCTAGATGGGTTAGGTTAGGTTATATTACGATATAGACGTATATAATGTGCCCACCGAGAAGTTGGGGCCGACTCGCCAGGAATGTCGGAAAATACTACATCCGAGAGGTTAGGTTCCCTTAGGTTAGTATATAACGTTATAGACGCATATAATTTCCCCACCGAGAAGTAAGGGCCGACACGACCGGGATTCTGTAGAACATTATCACGGAGGGGCAAAATGGGTTAGGTTAGGTTATATCACGATATAGATGTATATAATGTGCCCACCGAGAAGTTGGGGCCGACCCGCCAGGAATGTTGGAAAATACGACATCCGAGAGGTTAGGTTCCCTTAGGTTAGGATATATAACGATATAGAGGTATATAATGTCCGCACCGAGACGTACGGGACGACAAGACCGGGATTTTGTAAAACATTACCAGCGAGGGTCTAGATGGGTTAGGTTAGGTTATATTACGATATAGACGTATATAATCTGCCCACCGAGAAGTTGGGGCCGACCCGCCAGGAATGTTGGAAAATACTACATCCGAGAGGTTAGGTTCCCTTAGGTTAGGATATATAACGTTTTAGACGTATATAATGTCCCCACCGAGAAGTACGGGCCGACACGACCGGGATTTTGTAAAACATTACCAGCGAGGGTCTAGATGGGTTAGGTTAGGTTATATTACGATATAGACGTATATAATGTGCCCACCGAGAAGTTGTGGCCGACCCGCCAGGAATGTTGGAAAATACTACATCCGAGATGTTAGCTTCCCTTAGGTTAGTATATATAACGTTATAGACGTATATAATGTCCCCACCGAGAAGTACGGGCCGACACGACCGGGATTTTGTAAAACATTACCAGCGAGGGGCAAAATGGGTTAGGTTAGGTTATATTACGATATAGACGTATATAATGTCCCCACCGAGAAGTAGGGGCCGTCACGCCTGGAATGTTGTAAAATACAATATTCGAGATGTTAGGTTCCCTTAGGTTAGGATATATAACGTTATAGACGTATATAATGTCCCCACCGAGAAGTATGGGCCGACACGACCGGGATTTTGTAAAACATTACCAGCGGGGGTCTAGATGGGTTAGGTTAGGTTATATTACGATATAGACGTATATAATGTGCCCACCGAGAAGTTGGGGCCGACTCGCCAGGAATGTTGGAAAATACTACATCCGAGAGGTTAGGTTCCCTTAGGTTAGTATATAACGTTATAGACGCATATAATTTCCCCACCGAGAAGTAAGGGCCGACACGACCGGGATTCTGTAGAACATTATCACGGAGGGGCAAAATGGGTTAGGTTAGGTTATATCACGATATAGATGTATATAATGTGCCCACCGAGAAGTTGGGGCCGACCCGCCAGGAATGTTGGAAAATACTACATCCGAGATGTTAGGTTCCTTTAGGTTAGGATACATAACGTTATAGACGTATATAATGTCCCCAACGAGAAGTACGGGCCGACACGACCGGGATTTTGTAAAACATTACCAGCGAGGGGCAAAATGGGTTAGGTTAGGTTATATTACGATATAGGCGTATATAATGTCCCCACCGAGAAGTAGGTGCCGTCACGCCTGGAATGTTGTAAAATACAATATTCGAGATGTTAGGTTGCCTTAGGTTAGGATATATAACGATATAGACGTATATAAACTCCGCACCGAGACGTACGGGACGACACGAACGAGATTCTGTAAAACATTCCCAGCCAGGGGCTAGATGGGTTAGGTTAGGTTATATTACGATATAGACGTATATAATGTGCCCACCGAGAAGTTGGGGCAGACCCGCCAGGAATGTTGGAAAATACTACATCCGAGAGGTTAGGTTCCCTTAGGTTAGGATATATAACGTTATAGACGTATATAATGTCCCCACCGAGAAGTACGTGCCGACACGACCGGGATTTTGTAAAACATTACCAGCGTGGTTCTAGATGGGTTAGGTTAGGTTATATCACGATATATATGTATATAATGTGCCCACCGAGAAGTTGGGGCCGACCCGCCAGGAATGTTGGAAAATACTACATCCGAGATGTTAGCTTCCCTTAGGTTAGTATATATAACGTTATAGACGTATATAATGTCCCCACCGAGAAGTACGGGCCGACACGACCGGGATTTTGTAAAACATTACCAGCGGGGGTCTAGATGGGTTAGGTTAGGTTATATTACGATATAGACGTATACAATGTGCCCACCGAGCAGTTGGGGCCGACCCGCCAGGAATGTTGGAAAATACTACATCCGAGATGTTAGGTTCCCTTAGGTTAGGATACATAACGTTATAGACGTATATAATGTCCCCACCGAGAAGTACGTGCCGACACGACCGGGATTTTGTAAAACATTACCAGCGAGGGTCTAGATGGGTTAGGTTAGGTTATATTACGATATAGACGTATATAATCTGCCCACCGAGAAGTTGGGGCCGACCCGCCAGGAATGTTGGAAAATACTACATCCGAGAGGTTAGGTTCCCTTAGGTTAGGATATATAACGTTATAGACGTATATAATGTCCCCACCGAGAAGTACGTGCCGACACGACCGGGATTTTGTAAAACATTACCAGCGTGGTTCTAGATGGGTTAGGTTAGGTTATATCACGATATAGATGTATATAATGTGCCCACCGAGAAGTTGTGGCCGACCCGCCAGGAATGTTGGAAAATACTACATCCGAGATGTTAGCTTCCCTTAGGTTAGTATATATAACGTTATAGACGTATATAATGTCCCCACCGAGAAGTACGGGCCGACACGACCGGGATTTTGTAAAACATTACCAGCGGGGGTCTAGATGGGTTAGGTTAGGTGATATTACGATATAGACGTATATAATGTGCCCACCAAGAAGTAGGGGCCGTCCCGCTAGGAATGTTGGAAAATACTACATCCGTGGTGTTAGGTTCCCTTAGGTTAGGTTACATAACGTTATAGACGTATATAATGTCCCCACCGAGAGGTACGGGCCGACACGACAGGGATTTTGTAAAACATTACCAGCGAGGGGCAAAATGGGTTAGGTTAGGTTATATTACGATATAGACGTATATAATGTCCCCACCGAGAAGTAGGGGCCGTCACGCCTGGAATGTTGTAAAATACAATATTCGAGATGTTAGGTTCCCTTAGGTTAGGATATATAACGTTATAGACGTATATAATGTCCCCACCGAGAAGTATGGGCCGACACGACCGGGATTTTGTAAAACATTACCAGCGGGGGTCTAGATGGGTTAGGTTAGGTTATATTACGATATAGACGTATATAATGTGCCCACCGAGAAGTTGGGGCCGACTCGCCAGGAATGTTGGAAAATACTACATCCGAGAGGTTAGGTTCCCTTAGGTTAGTATATAACGTTATAGACGCATATAATTTCCCCACCGAGAAGTAAGGGCCGACACGACCGGGATTCTGTAGAACATTATCACGGAGGGGCAAAATGGGTTAGGTTAGGTTATATCACGATATAGATGTATATAATGTGCCCACCGAGAAGTTGGGGCCGACCCGCCAGGAATGTTGGAAAATACGACATCCGAGAGGTTAGGTTCCCTTAGGTTAGGATATATAACGATATAGAGGTATATAATGTCCGCACCGAGACGTACGGGACGACAAGACCGGGATTTTGTAAAACATTACCAGCGAGGGTCTAGATGGGTTAGGTTAGGTTATATTACGATATAGACGTATATAATCTGCCCACCGAGAAGTTGGGGCCGACCCGCCAGGAATGTTGGAAAATACTACATCCGAGAGGTTAGGTTCCCTTAGGTTAGGATATATAACGTTATAGACGTATATAATGTCCCCACCGAGAAGTACGTGCCGACACGACCGGGATTTTGTAAAACATTACCAGCGTGGTTCTAGATGGGTTAGGTTAGGTTATATCACGATATAGATGTATATAATGTGCCCACCGAGAAGTTGTGGCCGACCCGCCAGGAATGTTGGAAAATACTACATCCGAGATGTTAGCTTCCCTTAGGTTAGTATATATAACGTTATAGACGTATATAATGTCCCCACCGAGAAGTACGGGCCGACACGACCGGGATTTTGTAAAACATTACCAGCGAGGGGCAAAATGGGTTAGGTTAGGTTATATTACGATATAGACGTATATAATGTCCCCACCGAGAAGTAGGGGCCGTCACGCCTGGAATGTTGTAAAATACAATATTCGAGAGGTTAGGTTCCCTTAGGTTAGGATATATAACGTTTTAGACGTATATAATGTCCCCACCGAGAAGTACGGGCCGACACGACCGGGATTTTGTAAAACATTACCAGCGAGGGTCTAGATGGGTTAGGTTAGGTTATATTACGATATAGACGTATATAATGTGCCCACCGAGAAGTTGGGGCCGACCCGCCAGGAATGTTGGAAAATACTACATCCGAGAGGTTAGGTTCCCTTAGGTTAGTATATAACGTTATAGACGCATATAATTTCCCCACCGAGAAGTAAGGGCCGACACGACCGGGATTCTGTAAAACATTATCACGGAGGGGCAAAATGGGTTAGGTTAGGTTATATCACGATATAGATGTATATAATGTGCCCACCGAGAAGTTGGGGCCGACCCGCCAGGAATGTTGGAAAATACTACATCCGAGATGTTAGGTTCCCTTAGGTTAGGATACATAACGTTATAGACGTATATAATGTCCCCAACGAGAAGTACGGGCCGACACGACCGGGATTTTGTAAAACATTACCAGCGAGGGGCAAAATGGGTTAGGTTAGGTTATATTACGATATAGACGTATATAATGTCCCCACCGAGAAGTAGGGGCCGTCACGCCTGGAATGTTGTAAAATACAATATCCGAGATGTTAGGTTGCCTTAGGTTAGGATATATAACGATATAGACGTATATAAACTCCGCACCGAGACGTACGGGACGACGCGAATGAGAATCTGTAAAACATTCCCAGCTAGGGGCTAGATGGGTTAGGTTAGGTTATATTACGATATAGACGTATATAATCTGCCCACCGAGAAGTTGGGGCCGACCCGCCAGGAATGTTGGAAAATACTACATCCGAGAGGTTAGGTTCCCTTAGGTTAGGATATATAACGTTATAGACGTATATAATGTCCCCACCGAGAAGTACGTGCCGACACGACCGGGATTTTGTAAAACATTACCAGCGTGGTTCTAGATGGGTTAGGTTAGGTTATATCACGATATAGATGTATATAATGTGCCCACCGAGAAGTTGTGGCCGACCCGCCAGGAATGTTGGAAAATACTACATCCGAGATGTTAGCTTCCCTTAGGTTAGTATATATAACGTTATAGACGTATATAATGTCCCCACCGAGAAGTACGGGCCGACACGACCGGGATTTTGTAAAACATTACCAGCGAGGGGCAAAATGGGTTAGGTTAGGTGATATTACGATATAGACGTATATAATGTGCCCACCAAGAAGTAGGGGCCGTCCCGCTAGGAATGTTGGAAAATACTACATCCGTGGTGTTAGGTTCCCTTAGGTTAGGTTACATAACGTTATAGACGTATATAATGTCCCCACCGAGAGGTACGGGCCGACACGACCGGGATTTTGTAAAACATTACCAGCGAGGGGCAAAATGGGTTAGGTTAGGTTATATTACGATATAGACGTATATAATGTCCCCACCGAGAAGTAGGGGCCGTCACGCCTGGAATGTTGTAAAATACAATATTCGAGATGTTAGGTTCCCTTAGGTTAGGATATATAACGTTATAGACGTATATAATGTCCCCACCGAGAAGTATGGGCCGACACGACCGGGATTTTGTAAAACATTACCAGCGGGGGTCTAGATGGGTTAGGTTAGGTTATATTACGATATAGACGTATATAATGTGCCCACCGAGAAGTTGGGGCCGACTCGCCAGGAATGTTGGAAAATACTACATCCGAGAGGTTAGGTTCCCTTAGGTTAGTATATAACGTTATAGACGCATATAATTTCCCCACCGAGAAGTAAGGGCCGACACGACCGGGATTCTGTAGAACATTATCACGGAGGGGCAAAATGGGTTAGGTTAGGTTATATCACGATATAGATGTATATAATGTGCCCACCGAGAAGTTGGGGCCGACCCGCCAGGAATGTTGGAAAATACTACATCCGAGATGTTAGGTTCCTTTAGGTTAGGATACATAACGTTATAGACGTATATAATGTCCCCAACGAGAAGTACGGGCCGACACGACCGGGATTTTGTAAAACATTACCAGCGAGGGGCAAAATGGGTTAGGTTAGGTTATATTACGATATAGGCGTATATAATGTCCCCACCGAGAAGTAGGTGCCGTCACGCCTGGAATGTTGTAAAATACAATATTCGAGATGTTAGGTTGCCTTAGGTTAGGATATATAACGATATAGACGTATATAAACTCCGCACCGAGACGTACGGGACGACACGAACGAGATTCTGTAAAACATTCCCAGCCAGGGGCTAGATGGGTTAGGTTAGGTTATATTACGATATAGACGTATATAATGTGCCCACCGAGAAGTTGGGGCAGACCCGCCAGGAATGTTGGAAAATACTACATCCGAGAGGTTAGGTTCCCTTAGGTTAGGATATATAACGTTATAGACGTATATAATGTCCCCACCGAGAAGTACGTGCCGACACGACCGGGATTTTGTAAAACATTACCAGCGTGGTTCTAGATGGGTTAGGTTAGGTTATATCACGATATATATGTATATAATGTGCCCACCGAGAAGTTGGGGCCGACCCGCCAGGAATGTTGGAAAATACTACATCCGAGATGTTAGCTTCCCTTAGGTTAGTATATATAACGTTATAGACGTATATAATGTCCCCACCGAGAAGTACGGGCCGACACGACCGGGATTTTGTAAAACATTACCAGCGGGGGTCTAGATGGGTTAGGTTAGGTTATATTACGATATAGACGTATACAATGTGCCCACCGAGCAGTTGGGGCCGACCCGCCAGGAATGTTGGAAAATACTACATCCGAGATGTTAGGTTCCCTTAGGTTAGGATACATAACGTTATAGACGTATATAATGTCCCCACCGAGAAGTACGTGCCGACACGACCGGGATTTTGTAAAACATTACCAGCGAGGGTCTAGATGGGTTAGGTTAGGTTATATTACGATATAGACGTATATAATCTGCCCACCGAGAAGTTGGGGCCGACCCGCCAGGAATGTTGGAAAATACTACATCCGAGAGGTTAGGTTCCCTTAGGTTAGGATATATAACGTTATAGACGTATATAATGTCCCCACCGAGAAGTACGTGCCGACACGACCGGGATTTTGTAAAACATTACCAGCGTGGTTCTAGATGGGTTAGGTTAGGTTATATCACGATATAGATGTATATAATGTGCCCACCGAGAAGTTGTGGCCGACCCGCCAGGAATGTTGGAAAATACTACATCCGAGATGTTAGCTTCCCTTAGGTTAGTATATATAACGTTATAGACGTATATAATGTCCCCACCGAGAAGTACGGGCCGACACGACCGGGATTTTGTAAAACATTACCAGCGGGGGTCTAGATGGGTTAGGTTAGGTGATATTACGATATAGACGTATATAATGTGCCCACCAAGAAGTAGGGGCCGTCCCGCTAGGAATGTTGGAAAATACTACATCCGTGGTGTTAGGTTCCCTTAGGTTAGGTTACATAACGTTATAGACGTATATAATGTCCCCACCGAGAGGTACGGGCCGACACGACAGGGATTTTGTAAAACATTACCAGCGAGGGGCAAAATGGGTTAGGTTAGGTTATATTACGATATAGACGTATATAATGTCCCCACCGAGAAGTAGGGGCCGTCACGCCTGGAATGTTGTAAAATACAATATTCGAGATGTTAGGTTCCCTTAGGTTAGGATATATAACGTTATAGACGTATATAATGTCCCCACCGAGAAGTATGGGCCGACACGACCGGGATTTTGTAAAACATTACCAGCGGGGGTCTAGATGGGTTAGGTTAGGTTATATTACGATATAGACGTATATAATGTGCCCACCGAGAAGTTGGGGCCGACTCGCCAGGAATGTTGGAAAATACTACATCCGAGAGGTTAGGTTCCCTTAGGTTAGTATATAACGTTATAGACGCATATAATTTCCCCACCGAGAAGTAAGGGCCGACACGACCGGGATTCTGTAGAACATTATCACGGAGGGGCAAAATGGGTTAGGTTAGGTTATATCACGATATAGATGTATATAATGTGCCCACCGAGAAGTTGGGGCCGACCCGCCAGGAATGTTGGAAAATACGACATCCGAGAGGTTAGGTTCCCTTAGGTTAGGATATATAACGATATAGAGGTATATAATGTCCGCACCGAGACGTACGGGACGACAAGACCGGGATTTTGTAAAACATTACCAGCGAGGGTCTAGATGGGTTAGGTTAGGTTATATTACGATATAGACGTATATAATCTGCCCACCGAGAAGTTGGGGCCGACCCGCCAGGAATGTTGGAAAATACTACATCCGAGAGGTTAGGTTCCCTTAGGTTAGGATATATAACGTTATAGACGTATATAATGTCCCCACCGAGAAGTACGTGCCGACACGACCGGGATTTTGTAAAACATTACCAGCGTGGTTCTAGATGGGTTAGGTTAGGTTATATCACGATATAGATGTATATAATGTGCCCACCGAGAAGTTGTGGCCGACCCGCCAGGAATGTTGGAAAATACTACATCCGAGATGTTAGCTTCCCTTAGGTTAGTATATATAACGTTATAGACGTATATAATGTCCCCACCGAGAAGTACGGGCCGACACGACCGGGATTTTGTAAAACATTACCAGCGAGGGGCAAAATGGGTTAGGTTAGGTTATATTACGATATAGACGTATATAATGTCCCCACCGAGAAGTAGGGGCCGTCACGCCTGGAATGTTGTAAAATACAATATTCGAGAGGTTAGGTTCCCTTAGGTTAGGATATATAACGTTTTAGACGTATATAATGTCCCCACCGAGAAGTACGGGCCGACACGACCGGGATTTTGTAAAACATTACCAGCGAGGGTCTAGATGGGTTAGGTTAGGTTATATTACGATATAGACGTATATAATGTGCCCACCGAGAAGTTGGGGCCGACCCGCCAGGAATGTTGGAAAATACTACATCCGAGAGGTTAGGTTCCCTTAGGTTAGTATATAACGTTATAGACGCATATAATTTCCCCACCGAGAAGTAAGGGCCGACACGACCGGGATTCTGTAAAACATTATCACGGAGGGGCAAAATGGGTTAGGTTAGGTTATATCACGATATAGATGTATATAATGTGCCCACCGAGAAGTTGGGGCCGACCCGCCAGGAATGTTGGAAAATACTACATCCGAGATGTTAGGTTCCCTTAGGTTAGGATACATAACGTTATAGACGTATATAATGTCCCCAACGAGAAGTACGGGCCGACACGACCGGGATTTTGTAAAACATTACCAGCGAGGGGCAAAATGGGTTAGGTTAGGTTATATTACGATATAGACGTATATAATGTCCCCACCGAGAAGTAGGGGCCGTCACGCCTGGAATGTTGTAAAATACAATATCCGAGATGTTAGGTTGCCTTAGGTTAGGATATATAACGATATAGACGTATATAAACTCCGCACCGAGACGTACGGGACGACGCGAATGAGAATCTGTAAAACATTCCCAGCTAGGGGCTAGATGGGTTAGGTTAGGTTATATTACGATATAGACGTATATAATCTGCCCACCGAGAAGTTGGGGCCGACCCGCCAGGAATGTTGGAAAATACTACATCCGAGAGGTTAGGTTCCCTTAGGTTAGGATATATAACGTTATAGACGTATATAATGTCCCCACCGAGAAGTACGTGCCGACACGACCGGGATTTTGTAAAACATTACCAGCGTGGTTCTAGATGGGTTAGGTTAGGTTATATCACGATATAGATGTATATAATGTGCCCACCGAGAAGTTGTGGCCGACCCGCCAGGAATGTTGGAAAATACTACATCCGAGATGTTAGCTTCCCTTAGGTTAGTATATATAACGTTATAGACGTATATAATGTCCCCACCGAGAAGTACGGGCCGACACGACCGGGATTTTGTAAAACATTACCAGCGAGGGGCAAAATGGGTTAGGTTAGGTTATATTACGATATAGACGTATATAATGTCCCCACCGAGAAGTAGGGGCCGTCACGCCTGGAATGTTGTAAAATACAATATTCGAGAGGTTAGGTTCCCTTAGGTTAGGATATATAACGTTTTAGACGTATATAATGTCCCCACCGAGAAGTACGGGCCGACACGACCGGGATTTTGTAAAACATTACCAGCGAGGGTCTAGATGGGTTAGGTTAGGTTATATTACGATATAGACGTATATAATGTGCCCACCGAGAAGTTGGGGCCGACCCGCCAGGAATGTTGGAAAATACTACATCCGAGAGGTTAGGTTCCCTTAGGTTAGTATATAACGTTATAGACGCATATAATTTCCCCACCGAGAAGTAAGGGCCGACACGACCGGGATTCTGTAAAACATTATCACGGAGGGGCAAAATGGGTTAGGTTAGGTTATATCACGATATAGATGTATATAATGTGCCCACCGAGAAGTTGGGGCCGACCCGCCAGGAATGTTGGAAAATACTACATCCGAGATGTTAGGTTCCCTTAGGTTAGGATACATAACGTTATAGACGTATATAATGTCCCCAACGAGAAGTACGGGCCGACACGACCGGGATTTTGTAAAACATTACCAGCGAGGGGCAAAATGGGTTAGGTTAGGTTATATTACGATATAGACGTATATAATGTCCCCACCGAGAAGTAGGGGCCGTCACGCCTGGAATGTTGTAAAATACAATATCCGAGATGTTAGGTTGCCTTAGGTTAGGATATATAACGATATAGACGTATATAAACTCCGCACCGAGACGTACGGGACGACGCGAATGAGAATCTGTAAAACATTCCCAGCTAGGGGCTAGATGGGTTAGGTTAGGTTATATTACGATATAGACGTATATAATCTGCCCACCGAGAAGTTGGGGCCGACCCGCCAGGAATGTTGGAAAATACTACATCCGAGAGGTTAGGTTCCCTTAGGTTAGGATATATAACGTTATAGACGTATATAATGTCCCCACCGAGAAGTACGTGCCGACACGACCGGGATTTTGTAAAACATTACCAGCGTGGTTCTAGATGGGTTAGGTTAGGTTATATCACGATATAGATGTATATAATGTGCCCACCGAGAAGTTGTGGCCGACCCGCCAGGAATGTTGGAAAATACTACATCCGAGATGTTAGCTTCCCTTAGGTTAGTATATATAACGTTATAGACGTATATAATGTCCACACCGAGAAGTACGGGCCGACACGACCGGGATTTTGTAAAACATTACCAGCGGGGGTCTAGATGGGTTAGGTTAGGTGATATTACGATATAGACGTATATAATGTGCCCACCAAGAAGTAGGGGCCGTCCCGCTAGGAATGTTGGAAAATACTACATCCGTGGTGTTAGGTTCCCTTAGGTTAGGTTACATAACGTTATAGACGTATATAATGTCCCCACCGAGAGGTACGGGCCGACACGACCGGGATTTTGTAAAACATTACCAGCGAGGGGCAAAATGGGTTAGGTTAGGTTATATTACGATATAGACGTATATAATGTCCCCACCGAGAAGTAGGGGCCGTCACGCCTGGAATGTTGTAAAATACAATATTCGAGATGTTAGGTTCCCTTAGGTTAGGATATATAACGTTATAGACGTATATAATGTCCCCACCGAGAAGTATGGGCCGACACGACCGGGATTTTGTAAAACATTACCAGCGGGGGTCTAGATGGGTTAGGTTAGGTTATATTACGATATAGACGTATATAATGTGCCCACCGAGAAGTTGGGGCCGACTCGCCAGGAGTGTTGGAAAATACTACATCCGAGAGGGTAGGTTCCCTTAGGTTAGTATATAACGTTATAGACGCATATAATTTCCCCACCGAGAAGTAAGGGCCGACACGACCGGGATTCTGTAAAACATTATCACGGAGGGGCAAAATGGGTTAGGTTAGGTTATATCACGATATAGATGTATATAATGTGCCCACCGAGAAGTTGGGGCCGACCCGCCAGGAATGTTGGAAAATACGACATCCGAGATGTTAGGTTCCCTTAGGTTAGGATATATAACGATATAGAGGTATATAATGTCCGCACCGAGACGTACGGGACGACAAGACCGGGATTTTGTAAAACATTACCAGCGAGGGTCTAGATGGGTTAGGTTAGGTTATATTACGATATAGACGTATACAATGTGCCCACCGAGAAGTTGGGGCCGACCCGCCAGGAATGTTGGAAAATACTACATCCGAGATGTTAGGTTCCCTTAGGTTAGGATACATAACGTTATAGACGTATATAATGTCCCCACCGAGAAGTACGTGCCGACACGACCGGGATTTTGTAAAACATTACCAGCGTGGTTCTAGATGGGTTAGGTTAGGTTATATCACGATATAGATGTATATAATGTGCCCACCGAGAAGTTGTGGCCGACCCGCCAGGAATGTTGGAAAATACTACATCCGAGATGTTAGCTTCCCTTAGGTTAGTATATATAACGTTATAGACGTATATAATGTCCCCACCGAGAAGTACGGGCCGACACGACCGGGATTTTGTAAAACATTACCAGCGGGGGTCTAGATGGGTTAGGTTAGGTGATATTACGATATAGACGTATATAATGTGCCCACCAAGAAGTAGGGGCCGTCCCGCTAGGAATGTTGGAAAATACTACATCCGTGGTGTTAGGTTCCCTTAGGTTAGGATATATAACGATATAGAGGTATATAATGTCCGCACCGAGAAGTACGGGCCGACACGACCGGGATTTTGTAAAACATTACCAGCGGGGGTCTAGTTGGGTTAGGTTAGGTTATATTACGATATAGACGTATACAATGTGCCCACCGAGAAGTTGGGGCCGGCCCGCCAGGAATGTTGGAAAATACTACATCCGAGATGTTAGGTTCCCTTAGGTTAGGATACATAACGTTATAGACGTATATAATGTCCCCAACGAGAAGTACGGGCCGACACGACCGGGATTTTGTAAAACATTACCAGCGAGGGGCAAAATGGGTTAGGTTAGGTTATATTACGATATAGACGTATATAATGTCCCCACCGAGAAGTAGGGGCCGTCACGCCTGGAATGTTGTAAAATACAATATTCGAGATGTTAGGTTGCCTTAGGTTAGGATATATAACGATATAGACGTATATAAACTCCGCACCGAGACGTACGGGACGACACGAACGAGATTCTGTAAAACATTCCCAGCTAGGGGCTAGATGGGTTAGGTTAGGTTATATTACGATATAGACGTATATAATGTGCCCACCGAGAAGTTTGGGCCGACCCGCCAGGAATGTTGGAAAACACTACATCCGAGATGTTAGCTTCCCTTAGGTTAGGATATATAACGTTATAGACGTATATAATGTCCCCACCGAGAAGTACGGGCCGACACGACCGGGATTTTGTAAAACATTACCAGCGAGGGTCTAGATGGGTTAGGTTAGGTTATATGACGATATAGACGTATACAATGTGCCCACCGAGAAGTTGGGGCCGACCCGCCAGGAATGTTGGAAAATACTACATCCGAGATGTTATGTTCCCTTAGGTTAGGATATATAACGTTATAGACGTATATATTGTCCCCACCGAGAAGTACGTGCCGACACGACCGGGATTTTGTAAAACATTACCAGCGTGGTTCTAGATGGGTTAGGTTAGGTCATATCACGATATAGATGTATATAATGTGCCCACCGAGAAGTTGGGGCCGACCCGCCAGGAATGTTGGAAAATACTACATCCGAGATGTTAACTTCCCTTTGGTTAGTATATATAACGTTATAGACGTATATAATGTCCCCACCGAGAAGTACGTGCCGACACGACCGGGATTTTGTAAAACATTACCAGCGAGGGTCTAGATGGGTTAGGTTAGGTTATATTACGATATAGATGTATATAATGTGCCCACCGAGAAGTTGGGGCAGACCCGCCAGGAATGTTGGAAAATGCTACATCCGAGAGGTTAGGTTCCCTTAGGTTAGGATATATAACGTTATAGACGTATATGATGTCCCCACCGAGCAGTAAGGGCCGACACGACCGGGATTTTGTAAAACATTACCAGCGGGGGTCTAGTTGGGTTAGGTTAGGTTATATTACGATATAGACGTATATAATGTGCCCACCAAGAAGTAGGGGTCGTCCCGCTAGGAATGTTGGAAAATACTACATCCGAGGTGTTAGGTTCCCTTAGGTTAGGATATATAACGATATAGACGTATATAAACTCCGCACCGAGACGTACGGGACGACACGAATGAGATTCTGTAAAACATTCCCAGCTAGGGGCTAGATGGGTTAGGTTAGGTTATATTACGTTATAGACGTATATAATCTTCCCACCGAGAAGTGGGGCGGACCCGCCAGGAATGTTGTGAAATACTACATTCGAGATGTTAGGTTGCCTTAGGTTAGGGTATATCACGTTACAGATGCATACAATATCCCTACCGAGACGTACGGGACGACACGGCCGGGATTCTGTAAAACATTATCACGGAGGGGCAAAATGGGTTAGGTTAGGTTATATTACGATATAGACGTATATAATGTCCCCACCGAGAAGTAGGGGCCGTCACGCCTGGAATGTTGTAAAATACAATATTCGAGATGTTAGGTTGCCTTAGGTTAGGATATATAACGATATAGACGTATATAAACTCCGCACCGAGACGTACGGGACGACACGAACGAGATTCTGTAAAACATTCCCAGCCAGGGGCTAGATGGGTTAGGTTAGGTTATATTACGATATAGACGTATATAATGTGCCCACCGAGAAGTTGGGGCAGACCCGCCAGGAATGTTGGAAAATACTACATCCGAGATGTTAGGTTCCCTTAGGTTAGGATATATAACGTTATAGACGTATATAATGTCCCCACCGAGAAGTACGTGCCGACACGACCGGGATTTTGTAAAACATTACCAGCGTGGTTCTAGATGGGTTAGGTTAGGTTATATCACGATATATATGTATATAATGTGCCCACCGAGAAGTTGGGGCCGACCCGCCAGGAATGTTGGAAAATACTACATCCGAGATGTTAGCTTCCCTTAGGTTAGTATATATAACGTTATAGACGTATATAATGTCCCCACCGAGAAGTACGGGCCGACACGACCGGGATTTTGTAAAACATTACCAGCGGGGGTCTAGATGGGTTAGGTTAGGTTATATTACGATATAGACGTATACAATGTGCCCACCGAGAAGTTGGGGCCGACCCGCCAGGAATGTTGGAAAATACTACATCCGAGATGTTAGGTTCCCTTAGGTTAGGATACATTATGTTATAGACGTATATAATGTCCCCACCGAGAAGTACGTGCCGACACGACCGGGATTTTGTAAAACATTACCAGCGAGGGTCTAGATGGGTTAGGTTAGGTTATATTACGATATAGACATATATAATCTGCCCACCGAGAAGTTGGGGCCGACCCGCCAGGAATGTTGGAAAATACTACATCCGAGAGGTTAGGTTCCCTTAGGTTAGGATATATAACGTTATAGACGTATATAATGTCCCCACCGAGAAGTACGTGCCGACACGACCGGGATTTTGTAAAACATTACCAGCGTGGTTCTAGATGGGTTAGGTTAGGTTATATCACGATATAGATGTATATAATGTGCCCACCGAGAAGTTGTGGCCGACCCGCCAGGAATGTTGGAAAATACTACATCCGAGATGTTAGCTTCCCTTAGGTTAGTATATATAACGTTATAGACGAATATAATGTCCCCACCGAGAAGTACGGGCCGACACGACCGGGATTTTGTAAAACATTACCAGCGGGGGTCTAGATGGGTTAGGTTAGGTGATATTACGATATAGACGTATATAATGTGCCCACCAAGAAGTAGGGGCCATCCCGCTAGGAATGTTGGAAAATACTACATCCGTGGTGTTAGGTTCCCTTAGGTTAGGTTACATAACGTTATAGACGTATATAATGTCCCCACCGAGAGGTACGGGCCGACACGACCGGGATTTTGTAAAACATTACCAGCGAGGGGCAAAATGGGTTAGGTTAGGTTATATTACGATATAGACGTATATAATGTGCCCACCGAGAAGTTGGGGCCGACTCGCCAGGAATGTTGGAAAATACTACATCCGAGAGGTTAGGTTCCCTTAGGTTAGTATATAACGTTATAGACGCATATAATTTCCCCACCGAGAAGTAAGGGCCGACACGACCGGGATTCTGTAAAACATTATCACGGAGGGGCAAAATGGGTTAGGTTAGGTTATATCACGATATAGATGTATATAATGTGCCCACCGAGAAGTTGGGGCCGACCCGCCAGGAATGTTGGAAAATACTACATCCGAGATGTTAGCTTCCCTTAGGTTAGTATATATAACGTTATAGACGTATATAATGTCCCCACCGAGAAGTACGGGCCGACACGACCGGGATTTTGTAAAACATTACCAGCGGGGGTCTAGATGGGTTAGGTTAGGTTATATTACGATATAGACGTATACAATGTGCCCACCGAGAAGTTGGGGCCGACCCGCCAGGAATGTTGGAAAATACTACATCCGAGATGTTAGGTTCCCTTAGGTTAGGATACATAACGTTATAGACGTATATAATGTCCCCACCGAGAAGTACGTGCCGACACGACCGGGATTTTGTAAAACATTACCAGCGAGGGTCTAGATGGGTTAGGTTAGGTTATATTACGATATAGACGTATATAATCTGCCCACCGAGAAGTTGGGGCCGACCCGCCAGGAATGTTGGAAAATACTACATCCGAGAGGTTAGGTTCCCTTAGGTTAGGATATATAACGTTATAGACGTATATAATGTCCCCACCGAGAAGTACGTGCCGACACGACCGGGATTTTGTAAAACATTACCAGCGTGGTTCTAGATGGGTTAGGTTAGGTTATATCACGATATAGATGTATATAATGTGCCCACCGAGAAGTTGTGGCCGACCCGCCAGGAATGTTGGAAAATACTACATCCGAGATGTTAGCTTCCCTTAGGTTAGTATATATAACGTTATAGACGTATATAATGTCCCCACCGAGAAGTACGGGCCGACACGACCGGGATTTTGTAAAACATTACCAGCGGGGGTCTAGATGGGTTAGGTTTGGTGATATTACGATATAGACGTATATAATGTGCCCACCAAGAAGTAGGGGCCGTCCCGCTAGGAATGTTGGAAAATACTACATCCGTGGTGTTAGGTTCCCTTAGGTTAGGTTACATAACGTTATAGACGTATATAATGTCCCCACCGAGAGGTACGGGCCGACACGACCGGGATTTTGTAAAACATTACCAGCGAGGGGCAAAATGGGTTAGGTTAGGTTATATTACGATATAGACGTATATAATGTCCCCACCGAGAAGTAGGGGCCGTCACGCCTGGAATGTTGTAAAATACAATATTCGAGATGTTAGGTTCCCTTAGGTTAGGATATATAACGTTATAGACGTATATAATGTCCCCACCGAGAAGTACGGGCCGACACGACCGGGATTTTGTAAAACATTACCAGCGAGGGTCTAGATGGGTTAGGTTAGGTTATATTACGATATAGACGTATATAATGTGCCCACCGAGAAGTTGGGGCCGACCCGCCAGGAATGTTGGAAAATACTACATCCGAGAGGTTAGGTTCCCTTAGGTTAGTATATAACGTTATAGACGCATATAATTTCCCCACCGAGAAGTAAGGGCCGACACGACCGGGATTCTGTAAAACATTATCACGGAGGGGCAAAATGGGTTAGGTTAGGTTATATCACGATATAGATGTATATAATGTGCCCACCGAGAAGTTGGGGCCGACCCGCCAGGAATGTTGGAAAATACTACATCCGAGATGTTAGGTTCCCTTAGGTTAGGATACATAACGTTATAGACGTATATAATGTCCCCAACGAGAAGTACGGGCCGACACGACCGGGATTTTGTAAAACATTACCAGCGAGGGGCAAAATGGGTTAGGTTAGGTTATATTACGATATAGACGTATATAATGTCCCCACCGAGAAGTAGGGGCCGTCACGCCTGGAATGTTGTAAAATACAATATCCGAGATGTTAGGTTGCCTTAGGTTAGGATATATAACGATATAGACGTATATAAACTCCGCACCGAGACGTACGGGACGACGCGAATGAGAATCTGTAAAACATTCCCAGCTAGGGGCTAGATGGGTTAGGTTAGGTTATATTACGATATAGACGTATATAATCTGCCCACCGAGAAGTTGGGGCCGACCCGCCAGGAATGTTGGAAAATACTACATCCGAGAGGTTAGGTTCCCTTAGGTTAGGATATATAACGTTATAGACGTATATAATGTCCCCACCGAGAAGTACGTGCCGACACGACCGGGATTTTGTAAAACATTACCAGCGTGGTTCTAGATGGGTTAGGTTAGGTTATATCACGATATAGATGTATATAATGTGCCCACCGAGAAGTTGTGGCCGACCCGCCAGGAATGTTGGAAAATACTACATCCGAGATGTTAGCTTCCCTTAGGTTAGTATATATAACGTTATAGACGTATATAATGTCCACACCGAGAAGTACGGGCCGACACGACCGGGATTTTGTAAAACATTACCAGCGGGGGTCTAGATGGGTTAGGTTAGGTGATATTACGATATAGACGTATATAATGTGCCCACCAAGAAGTAGGGGCCGTCCCGCTAGGAATGTTGGAAAATACTACATCCGTGGTGTTAGGTTCCCTTAGGTTAGGTTACATAACGTTATAGACGTATATAATGTCCCCACCGAGAGGTACGGGCCGACACGACCGGGATTTTGTAAAACATTACCAGCGAGGGGCAAAATGGGTTAGGTTAGGTTATATTACGATATAGACGTATATAATGTCCCCACCGAGAAGTAGGGGCCGTCACGCCTGGAATGTTGTAAAATACAATATTCGAGATGTTAGGTTCCCTTAGGTTAGGATATATAACGTTATAGACGTATATAATGTCCCCACCGAGAAGTATGGGCCGACACGACCGGGATTTTGTAAAACATTACCAGCGGGGGTCTAGATGGGTTAGGTTAGGTTATATTACGATATAGACGTATATAATGTGCCCACCGAGAAGTTGGGGCCGACTCGCCAGGAGTGTTGGAAAATACTACATCCGAGAGGGTAGGTTCCCTTAGGTTAGTATATAACGTTATAGACGCATATAATTTCCCCACCGAGAAGTAAGGGCCGACACGACCGGGATTCTGTAAAACATTATCACGGAGGGGCAAAATGGGTTAGGTTAGGTTATATCACGATATAGATGTATATAATGTGCCCACCGAGAAGTTGGGGCCGACCCGCCAGGAATGTTGGAAAATACGACATCCGAGATGTTAGGTTCCCTTAGGTTAGGATATATAACGATATAGAGGTATATAATGTCCGCACCGAGACGTACGGGACGACAAGACCGGGATTTTGTAAAACATTACCAGCGAGGGTCTAGATGGGTTAGGTTAGGTTATATTACGATATAGACGTATACAATGTGCCCACCGAGAAGTTGGGGCCGACCCGCCAGGAATGTTGGAAAATACTACATCCGAGATGTTAGGTTCCCTTAGGTTAGGATACATAACGTTATAGACGTATATAATGTCCCCACCGAGAAGTACGTGCCGACACGACCGGGATTTTGTAAAACATTACCAGCGTGGTTCTAGATGGGTTAGGTTAGGTTATATCACGATATAGATGTATATAATGTGCCCACCGAGAAGTTGTGGCCGACCCGCCAGGAATGTTGGAAAATACTACATCCGAGATGTTAGCTTCCCTTAGGTTAGTATATATAACGTTATAGACGTATATAATGTCCCCACCGAGAAGTACGGGCCGACACGACCGGGATTTTGTAAAACATTACCAGCGGGGGTCTAGATGGGTTAGGTTAGGTGATATTACGATATAGACGTATATAATGTGCCCACCAAGAAGTAGGGGCCGTCCCGCTAGGAATGTTGGAAAATACTACATCCGTGGTGTTAGGTTCCCTTAGGTTAGGATATATAACGATATAGAGGTATATAATGTCCGCACCGAGAAGTACGGGCCGACACGACCGGGATTTTGTAAAACATTACCAGCGGGGGTCTAGTTGGGTTAGGTTAGGTTATATTACGATATAGACGTATACAATGTGCCCACCGAGAAGTTGGGGCCGGCCCGCCAGGAATGTTGGAAAATACTACATCCGAGATGTTAGGTTCCCTTAGGTTAGGATACATAACGTTATAGACGTATATAATGTCCCCAACGAGAAGTACGGGCCGACACGACCGGGATTTTGTAAAACATTACCAGCGAGGGGCAAAATGGGTTAGGTTAGGTTATATTACGATATAGACGTATATAATGTCCCCACCGAGAAGTAGGGGCCGTCACGCCTGGAATGTTGTAAAATACAATATTCGAGATGTTAGGTTGCCTTAGGTTAGGATATATAACGATATAGACGTATATAAACTCCGCACCGAGACGTACGGGACGACACGAACGAGATTCTGTAAAACATTCCCAGCTAGGGGCTAGATGGGTTAGGTTAGGTTATATTACGATATAGACGTATATAATGTGCCCACCGAGAAGTTTGGGCCGACCCGCCAGGAATGTTGGAAAACACTACATCCGAGATGTTAGCTTCCCTTAGGTTAGGATATATAACGTTATAGACGTATATAATGTCCCCACCGAGAAGTACGGGCCGACACGACCGGGATTTTGTAAAACATTACCAGCGAGGGTCTAGATGGGTTAGGTTAGGTTATATGACGATATAGACGTATACAATGTGCCCACCGAGAAGTTGGGGCCGACCCGCCAGGAATGTTGGAAAATACTACATCCGAGATGTTATGTTCCCTTAGGTTAGGATATATAACGTTATAGACGTATATATTGTCCCCACCGAGAAGTACGTGCCGACACGACCGGGATTTTGTAAAACATTACCAGCGTGGTTCTAGATGGGTTAGGTTAGGTCATATCACGATATAGATGTATATAATGTGCCCACCGAGAAGTTGGGGCCGACCCGCCAGGAATGTTGGAAAATACTACATCCGAGATGTTAACTTCCCTTTGGTTAGTATATATAACGTTATAGACGTATATAATGTCCCCACCGAGAAGTACGTGCCGACACGACCGGGATTTTGTAAAACATTACCAGCGAGGGTCTAGATGGGTTAGGTTAGGTTATATTACGATATAGATGTATATAATGTGCCCACCGAGAAGTTGGGGCAGACCCGCCAGGAATGTTGGAAAATGCTACATCCGAGAGGTTAGGTTCCCTTAGGTTAGGATATATAACGTTATAGACGTATATGATGTCCCCACCGAGCAGTAAGGGCCGACACGACCGGGATTTTGTAAAACATTACCAGCGGGGGTCTAGTTGGGTTAGGTTAGGTTATATTACGATATAGACGTATATAATGTGCCCACCAAGAAGTAGGGGTCGTCCCGCTAGGAATGTTGGAAAATACTACATCCGAGGTGTTAGGTTCCCTTAGGTTAGGATATATAACGATATAGACGTATATAAACTCCGCACCGAGACGTACGGGACGACACGAATGAGATTCTGTAAAACATTCCCAGCTAGGGGCTAGATGGGTTAGGTTAGGTTATATTACGTTATAGACGTATATAATCTTCCCACCGAGAAGTGGGGCGGACCCGCCAGGAATGTTGTGAAATACTACATTCGAGATGTTAGGTTGCCTTAGGTTAGGGTATATCACGTTACAGATGCATACAATATCCCTACCGAGACGTACGGGACGACACGGCCGGGATTCTGTAAAACATTATCACGGAGGGGCAAAATGGGTTAGGTTAGGTTATATTACGATATAGACGTATATAATGTCCCCACCGAGAAGTAGGGGCCGTCACGCCTGGAATGTTGTAAAATACAATATTCGAGATGTTAGGTTGCCTTAGGTTAGGATATATAACGATATAGACGTATATAAACTCCGCACCGAGACGTACGGGACGACACGAACGAGATTCTGTAAAACATTCCCAGCCAGGGGCTAGATGGGTTAGGTTAGGTTATATTACGATATAGACGTATATAATGTGCCCACCGAGAAGTTGGGGCAGACCCGCCAGGAATGTTGGAAAATACTACATCCGAGAGGTTAGGTTCCCTTAGGTTAGGATATATAACGTTATAGACGTATATAATGTCCCCACCGAGAAGTACGTGCCGACACGACCGGGATTTTGTAAAACATTACCAGCGTGGTTCTAGATGGGTTAGGTTAGGTTATATCACGATATATATGTATATAATGTGCCCACCGAGAAGTTGGGGCCGACCCGCCAGGAATGTTGGAAAATACTACATCCGAGATGTTAGCTTCCCTTAGGTTAGTATATATAACGTTATAGACGTATATAATGTCCCCACCGAGAAGTACGGGCCGACACGACCGGGATTTTGTAAAACATTACCAGCGGGGGTCTAGATGGGTTAGGTTAGGTTATATTACGATATAGACGTATACAATGTGCCCACCGAGAAGTTGGGGCCGACCCGCCAGGAATGTTGGAAAATACTACATCCGAGATGTTAGGTTCCCTTAGGTTAGGATACATTATGTTATAGACGTATATAATGTCCCCACCGAGAAGTACGTGCCGACACGACCGGGATTTTGTAAAACATTACCAGCGAGGGTCTAGATGGGTTAGGTTAGGTTATATTACGATATAGACATATATAATCTGCCCACCGAGAAGTTGGGGCCGACCCGCCAGGAATGTTGGAAAATACTACATCCGAGAGGTTAGGTTCCCTTAGGTTAGGATATATAACGTTATAGACGTATATAATGTCCCCACCGAGAAGTACGTGCCGACACGACCGACTCTGAGATAGCGCGTACCAGCGTGGTTCTAGATGGGTTAGGTTAGGTTATATCACGATATAGATGTATATAATGTGCCCACCGAGAAGTTGTGGCCGACCCGCCAGGAATGTTGGAAAATACTACATCCGAGATGTTAGCTTCCCTTAGGTTAGTATATATAACGTTATAGACGAATATAATGTCCCCACCGAGAAGTACGGGCCGACACGACCGGGATTTTGTAAAACATTACCAGCGGGGGTCTAGATGGGTTAGGTTAGGTGATATTACGATATAGACGTATATAATGTGCCCACCAAGAAGTAGGGGCCATCCCGCTAGGAATGTTGGAAAATACTACATCCGTGGTGTTAGGTTCCCTTAGGTTAGGTTACATAACGTTATAGACGTATATAATGTCCCCACCGAGAGGTACGGGCCGACACGACCGGGATTTTGTAAAACATTACCAGCGAGGGGCAAAATGGGTTAGGTTAGGTTATATTACGATATAGACGTATATAATGTGCCCACCGAGAAGTTGGGGCCGACTCGCCAGGAATGTTGGAAAATACTACATCCGAGAGGTTAGGTTCCCTTAGGTTAGTATATAACGTTATAGACGCATATAATTTCCCCACCGAGAAGTAAGGGCCGACACGACCGGGATTCTGTAAAACATTATCACGGAGGGGCAAAATGGGTTAGGTTAGGTTATATCACGATATAGATGTATATAATGTGCCCACCGAGAAGTTGGGGCCGACCCGCCAGGAATGTTGGAAAATACTACATCCGAGATGTTAGCTTCCCTTAGGTTAGTATATATAACGTTATAGACGTATATAATGTCCCCACCGAGAAGTACGGGCCGACACGACCGGGATTTTGTAAAACATTACCAGCGGGGGTCTAGATGGGTTAGGTTAGGTTATATTACGATATAGACGTATACAATGTGCCCACCGAGAAGTTGGGGCCGACCCGCCAGGAATGTTGGAAAATACTACATCCGAGATGTTAGGTTCCCTTAGGTTAGGATACATAACGTTATAGACGTATATAATGTCCCCACCGAGAAGTACGTGCCGACACGACCGGGATTTTGTAAAACATTACCAGCGAGGGTCTAGATGGGTTAGGTTAGGTTATATTACGATATAGACGTATATAATCTGCCCACCGAGAAGTTGGGGCCGACCCGCCAGGAATGTTGGAAAATACTACATCCGAGAGGTTAGGTTCCCTTAGGTTAGGATATATAACGTTATAGACGTATATAATGTCCCCACCGAGAAGTACGTGCCGACACGACCGGGATTTTGTAAAACATTACCAGCGTGGTTCTAGATGGGTTAGGTTAGGTTATATCACGATATAGATGTATATAATGTGCCCACCGAGAAGTTGTGGCCGACCCGCCAGGAATGTTGGAAAATACTACATCCGAGATGTTAGCTTCCCTTAGGTTAGTATATATAACGTTATAGACGTATATAATGTCCCCACCGAGAAGTACGGGCCGACACGACCGGGATTTTGTAAAACATTACCAGCGGGGGTCTAGATGGGTTAGGTTTGGTGATATTACGATATAGACGTATATAATGTGCCCACCAAGAAGTAGGGGCCGTCCCGCTAGGAATGTTGGAAAATACTACATCCGTGGTGTTAGGTTCCCTTAGGTTAGGTTACATAACGTTATAGACGTATATAATGTCCCCACCGAGAGGTACGGGCCGACACGACCGGGATTTTGTAAAACATTACCAGCGAGGGGCAAAATGGGTTAGGTTAGGTTATATTACGATATAGACGTATATAATGTCCCCACCGAGAAGTAGGGGCCGTCACGCCTGGAATGTTGTAAAATACAATATTCGAGATGTTAGGTTCCCTTAGGTTAGGATATATAACGTTATAGACGTATATAATGTCCCCACCGAGAAGTATGGGCCGACACGACCGGGATTTTGTAAAACATTACCAGCGGGGGTCTAGATGGGTTAGGTTAGGTTATATTACGATATAGACGTATATAATGTGCCCACCGAGAAGTTGGGGCCGACTCGCCAGGAATGTTGGAAAATACTACATCCGAGAGGTTAGGTTCCCTTAGGTTAGTATATAACGTTATAGACGCATATAATTTCCCCACCGAGAAGTAAGGGCCGACACGACCGGGATTCTGTAAAACATTATCACGGAGGGGCAAAATGGGTTAGGTTAGGTTATATCACGATATAGATGTATATAATGTGCCCACCGAGAAGTTGGGGCCGACCCGCCAGGAATGTTGGAAAATACGACATCCGAGATGTTAGGTTCCCTTAGGTTAGGATATATAACGATATAGAGGTATATAATGTCCGCACCGAGACGTACGGGACGACAAGACCGGGATTTTGTAAAACATTACCAGCGAGGGTCTAGATGGGTTAGGTTAGGTTATATTACGATATAGACGTATACAATGTGCCCACCGAGAAGTTGGGGCCGACCCGCCAGGAATGTTGGAAAATACTACATCCGAGATGTTAGGTTCCCTTAGGTTAGGATACATAACGTTATAGACGTATATAATGTCCCCACCGAGAAGTACGTGCCGACACGACCGGGATTTTGTAAAACATTACCAGCGTGGTTCTAGATGGGTTAGGTTAGGTTATATCACGATATAGATGTATATAATGTGCCCACCGAGAAGTTGTGGCCGACCCGCCAGGAATGTTGGAAAATACTACATCCGAGATGTTAGCTTCCCTTAGGTTAGTATATATAACGTTATAGACGTATATAATGTCCCCACCGAGAAGTACGGGCCGACACGACCGGGATTTTGTAAAACATTACCAGCGGGGGTCTAGATGGGTTAGGTTAGGTGATATTACGATATAGACGTATATAATGTGCCCACCAAGAAGTAGGGGCCGTCCCGCTAGGAATGTTGGAAAATACTACATCCGTGGTGTTAGGTTCCCTTAGGTTAGGATATATAACGTTATAGACGTATATAATGTCCCCACCGAGAAGTACGTGCCGACACGACCGGGATTTTTAAAACATTACCAGCGAGGGTCTAGATGGGTTAGGTTAGGTTATATTACGATATAGATGTATATAATGTGCCCACCGAGAAGTTGGGGCAGACCCGCCAGGAATGTTGGAAAATGCTACATCCGAGAGGTTAGGTTCCCTTAGGTTAGGATATATAACGTTATAGACGTATATGATGTCCCCACCGAGCAGTAAGGGCCGACACGACCGGGATTTTGTAAAACATTACCAGCGGGGGTCTAGATGGGTTAGGTTAGGTTATATTACGATATAGACGTATATAATGTGCCCACCAAGAAGTAGGGGTCGTCCCGCTAGGAATGATGGAAAATACTACATCCGAGGTGTTAGGTTCCCTTAGGTTAGGATATATAACGATATAGACGTATATAAACTCCGCACCGAGACGTACGGGACGACACGAATGAGATTCTGTAAAACATTCCCAGCTAGGGGCTAGATGGGTTAGGTTAGGTTATATTACGTTATAGACGTATATAATCTTCCCACCGAGAAGTGGGGCGGACCCGCCAGGAATGTTGTGAAATACTACATTCGAGATGTTAGGTTGCCTTAGGTTAGGGTATATCACGTTACAGATGCATACAATATCCCTACCGAGACGTACGGGACGACACGGCCGGGATTCTGTAAAACATTATCACGGAGGGGCAAAATGGGTTAGGTTAGGTTATATTACGATATAGACGTATATAATGTCCCCACCGAGAAGTTGGGGCCGACCCGCCAGGAATGTTGGAAAGTACTATATCCGAAATGTTAGGTTCCCTTAGGTTAGGATATATAACGTTATAGACGTATATAATGTCCCCACCGAGAAGTACGGGGCGGCACGACCGGGATTTTGTAAAACATTACCAGCGGGGGTCTAGATGGGTTAGGTTAGGTTATATTACGATATAGACGTATACAATGTGCCCACCGAGAAGTTGGGGCCGACCCGCCAGGAATGTTGGAAAATACTACATCCGAGATGTTAGGTTCCCTTAGGTTAGGATACATAACGTTATAGACGTATATAATGTCCCCACCGAGAAGTACGTGCCGACACGACCGGGATTTTGTAAAACATTACCAGCGTGGTTCTAGATGGGTTAGGTTAGGTTATATCACGATATAGATGTATATAATGTGCCCACCGAGAAGTTGTGGCCGACCCGCCAGGAATGTTGGAAAATACTACATCCGAGATGTTAGCTTCCCTTAGGTTAGTATATATAACGTTATAGACGTATATAATGTCCCCACCGAGAAGTACGGGCCGACACGACCGGGATTTTGTAAAACATTATCACGGAGGGGCAAAATGGGTTAGGTTAGGTTATATCACGATATAGATGTATATAATGTGCCCACCGAGAAGTTGGGGCCGACCCGCCAGGAATGTTGGAAAATACGACATCCGAGATGTTAGGTTCCCTTAGGTTAGGATATATAACGATATAGAGGTATATAATGTCCGCACCGAGACGTACGGGACGACAAGACCGGGATTTTGTAAAACATTACCAGCGAGGGTCTAGATGGGTTAGGTTAGGTTATATTACGATATAGACGTATACAATGTGCCCACCGAGAAGTTGGGGCCGACCCGCCAGGAATGTTGGAAAATACTACATCCGAGATGTTAGGTTCCCTTAGGTTAGGATACATAACGTTATAGACGTATATAATGTCCCCACCGAGAAGTACGTGCCGACACGACCGGGATTTTGTAAAACATTACCAGCGTGGTTCTAGATGGGTTAGGTTAGGTTATATCACGATATAGATGTATATAATGTGCCCACCGAGAAGTTGTGGCCGACCCGCCAGGAATGTTGGAAAATACTACATCCGAGATGTTAGCTTCCCTTAGGTTAGTATATATAACGTTATAGACGTATATAATGTCCCCACCGAGAAGTACGGGCCGACACGACCGGGATTTTGTAAAACATTACCAGCGGGGGTCTAGATGGGTTAGGTTAGGTGATATTACGATATAGACGTATATAATGTGCCCACCAAGAAGTAGGGGCCGTCCCGCTAGGAATGTTGGAAAATACTACATCCGTGGTGTTAGGTTCCCTTAGGTTAGGATATATAACGATATAGAGGTATATAATGTCCGCACCGAGAAGTACGGGCCGACACGACCGGGATTTTGTAAAACATTACCAGCGGGGGTCTAGTTGGGTTAGGTTAGGTTATATTACGATATAGACGTATACAATGTGCCCACCGAGAAGTTGGGGCCGGCCCGCCAGGAATGTTGGAAAATACTACATCCGAGATGTTAGGTTCCCTTAGGTTAGGATACATAACGTTATAGACGTATATAATGTCCCCAACGAGAAGTACGGGCCGACACGACCGGGATTTTGTAAAACATTACCAGCGTGGTTCTAGATGGGTTAGGTTAGGTCATATCACGATATAGATGTATATAATGTGCCCACCGAGAAGTTGGGGCCGACCCGCCAGGAATGTTGGAAAATACTACATCCGAGATGTTAACTTCCCTTTGGTTAGTATATATAACGTTATAGACGTATATAATGTCCCCACCGAGAAGTACGTGCCGACACGACCGGGATTTTGTAAAACATTACCAGCGTGGTTCTAGATGGGTTAGGTTAGGTCATATCACGATATAGATGTATATAATGTGCCCACCGAGAAGTTGGGGCCGACCCGCCAGGAATGTTGGAAAATACTACATCCGAGATGTTAACTTCCCTTTGGTTAGTATATATAACGTTATAGACGTATATAATGTCCCCACCGAGAAGTACGTGCCGACACGACCGGGATTTTTAAAACATTACCAGCGAGGGTCTAGATGGGTTAGGTTAGGTTATATTACGATATAGATGTATATAATGTGCCCACCGAGAAGTTGGGGCAGACCCGCCAGGAATGTTGGAAAATGCTACATCCGAGAGGTTAGGTTCCCTTAGGTTAGGATATATAACGTTATAGACGTATATGATGTCCCCACCGAGCAGTAAGGGCCGACACGACCGGGATTTTGTAAAACATTACCAGCGGGGGTCTAGATGGGTTAGGTTAGGTTATATTACGATATAGACGTATATAATGTGCCCACCAAGAAGTAGGGGTCGTCCCGCTAGGAATGATGGAAAATACTACATCCGAGGTGTTAGGTTCCCTTAGGTTAGGATATATAACGATATAGACGTATATAAACTCCGCACCGAGACGTACGGGACGACACGAATGAGATTCTGTAAAACATTCCCAGCTAGGGGCTAGATGGGTTAGGTTAGGTTATATTACGTTATAGACGTATATAATCTTCCCACCGAGAAGTGGGGCGGACCCGCCAGGAATGTTGTGAAATACTACATTCGAGATGTTAGGTTGCCTTAGGTTAGGGTATATCACGTTACAGATGCATACAATATCCCTACCGAGACGTACGGGACGACACGGCCGGGATTCTGTAAAACATTATCACGGAGGGGCAAAATGGGTTAGGTTAGGTTATATTACGATATAGACGTATATAATGTCCCCACCGAGAAGTAGGGGCCGTCACGCCTGGAATGTTGTAAAATACAATATTCGAGATGTTAGGTTGCCTTAGGTTAGGATATATAACGATATAGTCGTATATAAACTCCGCACCGAGACGTACGGGACGACACGAACGAGATTCTGTAAAACATTCCCAGCCAGGGGCTAGATGGGTTAGGTTAGGTTATATTACGATATAGACGTATATAATGTGCCCACCGAGAAGTTGGGGCAGACCCGCCAGGAATGTTGGAAAATACTACATCCGAGAGGTTAGGTTCCCTTAGGTTAGGATATATAACGTTATAGACGTATATAATGTCCCCACCGAGAAGTACGTGCCGACACGACCGGGATTTTGTAAAACATTACCAGCGTGGTTCTAGATGGGTTAGGTTAGGTTATATCACGATATATATGTATATAATGTGCCCACCGAGAAGTTGGGGCCGACCCGCCAGGAATGTTGGAAAATACTACATCCGAGATGTTAGCTTCCCTTAGGTTAGTATATATAACGTTATAGACGTATATAATGTCCCCACCGAGAAGTACGGGCCGACACGACCGGGATTTTGTAAAACATTACCAGCGGGGGTCTAGATGGGTTAGGTTAGGTTATATTACGATATAGACGTATACAATGTGCCCACCGAGAAGTTGGGGCCGACCCGCCAGGAATGTTGGAAAATACTACATCCGAGATGTTAGGTTCCCTTAGGTTAGGATACATAACGTTATAGACGTATATAATGTCCCCACCGAGAAGTACGTGCCGACACGACCGGGATTTTGTAAAACATTACCAGCGAGGGTCTAGATGGGTTAGGTTAGGTTATATTACGATATAGACATATATAATCTGCCCACCGAGAAGTTGGGGCCGACCCGCCAGGAATGTTGGAAAATACTACATCCGAGAGGCTAGGTTCCCTTAGGTTAGGATATATAACGATATAGAGGTATATAATATCCGCACCGAGACGTACGGGACGACAAGACCGGGATTTTGTAAAACATTACCAGCGAGGGTCTAGATGGGTTAGGTTAGGTTATATTACGATATAGACGTATACAATGTGCCCACCGAGAAGTTGGGGCCGACCCGCCAGGAATGTTGGAAAATACGACATCCGAGATGTTAGGTTCCCTTAGGTTAGGATATATAACGATATAGAGGTATATAATGTCCGCACCGAGACGTACGAGACGACAAGACCGGGATTTTGTAAAACATTACCAGCGAGGGTCTAGATGGGTTAGGTTAGGTTATATTACGATATAGACGTATACAATGTGCCCACCGAGAAGTTGGGGCAGACCCGCCAGGAATGTTGGAAAATACTACATCCGAGATGTTAGGTTCCCTTAGGTTAGGATACATAACGTTATAGACGTATATAATGTCCCCACCGAGAAGTACGTGCCGACACGACCGGGATTTTGTAAAACATTACCAGCGAGGGTCTAGATGGGTTAGGTTAGGTTATATTACGATATAGACGTATATAATCTGCCCACCGAGAAGTTGGGGCCGACCCGCCAGGAATGTTGGAAAATACTACATCCGAGAGGTTAGGTTCCCTTAGGTTAGGATATATAACGTTATAGACGTATATAATGTCCCCACCGAGAAGTACGTGCCGACACGACCGGGATTTTGTAAAACATTACCAGCGTGGTTCTAGATGGATTAGGTTAGGTTATATCACGATATAGATGTATATAATGTGCCCACCGAGAAGTTGTGGCCGACCCGCCAGGAATGTTGGAAAATACTACATCCGAGATGTTAGCTTCCCTTAGGTTAGTATATATAACGTTATAGACGTATATAATGTCCCCACCGAGAAGTACGGGCCGACACGACCGGGATTTTGTAAAACATTACCAGCGGGGGTCTAGATGGGTTAGGTTAGGTGATATTACGATATAGACGTATATAATGTGCCCACCAAGAAGTAGGGGCCGTCCCGCTAGGAATGTTGGAAAATACTACATCCGTGGTGTTAGGTTCCCTTAGGTTAGGATATATAATGATATAGAGGTATATAATGTCCGCAGCGAGACGTACGGGACGACAAGACCGGGATTTTGTAAAACATTACCAGCGAGGGTCTAGATGGGTTAGGTTAGGTTATATTACGATATAGACGTATATAATGTGCCCACCGAGAAGTTGGGGCCGACCCGCCAGGAATGTTGGAAAATACTACATCCGAGATGTTAGGTTCCCTTAGGTTAGGATACATAACGTTATAGACGTATATAATGTCCCCACGGAGAAGTATGGGCCGACACGACCGGGATTTTGTAAAACATTACCAGCGGGGGTCTAGATGGGTTAGGTTAGGTTATATTACGATATAGACGTATATAATGTGCCCACCGAGAAGTTGGGGCCGACTCGCCAGGAATGTTGGAAAATACTACATCCGTGGTGTTAGGTTCCCTTAGGTTAGGTTACATAACGTTATAGACGTATATAATGTCCCCACCGAGAGGTACGGGCCGACACGACCGGGATTTTGTAAAACATTACCAGCGAGGGGCAAAATGGGTTAGGTTAGGTTATATTACGATATAGACGTATATAATGTCCCCACCGAGAAGTAGGGGCCGTCACGCCTGGAATGTTGTAAAATACAATATTCGAGATGTTAGGTTCCCTTAGGTTAGGATATATAACGTTATAGACGTATATAATGTCCCCACCGAGAAGTATGGGCCGACACGACCGGGATTTTGTAAAACATTACCAGCGGGGGTCTAGATGGGTTAGGTTAGGTTATATTACGATATAGACGTATATAATGTGCCCACCGAGAAGTTGGGGCCGACTCGCCAGGAATGTTGGAAAATACTACATCCGAGAGGTTAGGTTCCCTTAGGTTAGTATATAACGTTATAGACGCATATAATTTCCCCACCGAGAAGTAAGGGCCGACACGACCGGGATTCTGTAAAACATTATCACGGAGGGGCAAAATGGGTTAGGTTAGGTTATATCACGATATAGATGTATATAATGTGCCCACCGAGAAGTTGGGGCCGACCCGCCAGGAATGTTGGAAAATACGACATCCGAGATGTTAGGTTCCCTTAGGTTAGGATATATAACGATATAGAGGTATATAATGTCCGCACCGAGACGTACGGGACGACAAGACCGGGATTTTGTAAAACATTACCAGCGAGGGTCTAGATGGGTTAGGTTAGGTTATATTACGATATAGACGTATACAATGTGCCCACCGAGAAGTTGGGGCCGACCCGCCAGGAATGTTGGAAAATACTACATCCGAGATGTTAGGTTCCCTTAGGTTAGGATACATAACGTTATAGACGTATATAATGTCCCCACCGAGAAGTACGTGCCGACACGACCGGGATTTTGTAAAACATTACCAGCGTGGTTCTAGATGGGTTAGGTTAGGTTATATCACGATATAGATGTATATAATGTGCCCACCGAGAAGTTGTGGCCGACCCGCCAGGAATGTTGGAAAATACTACATCCGAGATGTTAGCTTCCCTTAGGTTAGTATATATAACGTTATAGACGTATATAATGTCCCCACCGAGAAGTACGGGCCGACACGACCGGGATTTTGTAAAACATTACCAGCGGGGGTCTAGATGGGTTAGGTTAGGTGATATTACGATATAGACGTATATAATGTGCCCACCAAGAAGTAGAGGCCGTCCCGCTAGGAATGTTGGAAAATACTACATCCGTGGTGTTAGGTTCCCTTAGGTTAGGATATATAACGATATAGAGGTATATAATGTCCGCACCGAGAAGTACGGGCCGACACGACCGGGATTTTGTAAAACATTACCAGCGGGGGTCTAGTTGGGTTAGGTTAGGTTATATTACGATATAGACGTATACAATGTGCCCACCGAGAAGTTGGGGCCGGCCCGCCAGGAATGTTGGAAAATACTACATCCGAGATGTTAGGTTCCCTTAGGTTAGGATACATAACGTTATAGACGTATATAATGTCCCCAACGAGAAGTACGGGCCGACACGACCGGGATTTTGTAAAACATTACCAGCGTGGTTCTAGATGGGTTAGGTTAGGTCATATCACGATATAGATGTATCTAATGTGCCCACCGAGAAGTTGGGGCCGACCCGCCAGGAATGTTGGAAAATACTACATCCGAGATGTTAACTTCCCTTTGGTTAGTATATATAACGTTATAGACGTATATAATGTCCCCACCGAGAAGTACGTGCCGACACGACCGGGATTTTGTAAAACATTACCAGCGTGGTTCTAGATGGGTTAGGTTAGGTTATATCACGATATAGATGTATATAATGTGCCCACCGAGAAGTTGTGGCCGACCCGCCAGGAATGTTGGAAAATACTACATCCGAGATGTTAGCTTCCCTTAGGTTAGTATATATAACGTTATAGACGTATATAATGTCCCCACCGAGAAGTACGGGCCGACACGACCGGGATTTTGTAAAACATTACCAGCGGGGGTCTAGATGGGTTAGGTTAGGTGATATTACGATATAGACGTATATAATGTGCCCACCAAGAAGTAGGGGCCGTCCCGCTAGGAATGTTGGAAAATACTACATCCGTGGTGTTAGGTTCCCTTAGGTTAGGATATATAATGATATAGAGGTATATAATGTCCGCAGCGAGACGTACGGGACGACAAGACCGGGATTTTGTAAAACATTACCAGCGAGGGTCTAGATGGGTTAGGTTAGGTTATATTACGATATAGACGTATATAATGTGCCCACCGAGAAGTTGGGGCCGACCCGCCAGGAATGTTGGAAAATACTACATCCGAGATGTTAGGTTCCCTTAGGTTAGGATACATAACGTTATAGACGTATATAATGTCCCCACCGAGAAGTATGGGCCGACACGACCGGGATTTTGTAAAACATTACCAGCGGGGGTCTAGATGGGTTAGGTTAGGTTATATTACGATATAGACGTATATAATGTGCCCACCGAGAAGTTGGGGCCGACTCGCCAGGAATGTTGGAAAATACTACATCCGTGGTGTTAGGTTCCCTTAGGTTAGGTTACATAACGTTATAGACGTATATAATGTCCCCACCGAGAGGTACGGGCCGACACGACCGGGATTTTGTAAAACATTACCAGCGAGGGGCAAAATGGGTTAGGTTAGGTTATATTACGATATAGACGTATATAATGTCCCCACCGAGAAGTAGGGGCCGTCACGCCTGGAATGTTGTAAAATACAATATTCGAGATGTTAGGTTCCCTTAGGTTAGGATATATAACGTTATAGACGTATATAATGTCCCCACCGAGAAGTATGGGCCGACACGACCGGGATTTTGTAAAACATTACCAGCGGGGGTCTAGATGGGTTAGGTTAGGTTATATTACGATATAGACGTATATAATGTGCCCACCGAGAAGTTGGGGCCGACTCGCCAGGAATGTTGGAAAATACTACATCCGAGAGGTTAGGTTCCCTTAGGTTAGTATATAACGTTATAGACGCATATAATTTCCCCACCGAGAAGTAAGGGCCGACACGACCGGGATTCTGTAAAACATTATCACGGAGGGGCAAAATGGGTTAGGTTAGGTTATATCACGATATAGATGTATATAATGTGCCCACCGAGAAGTTGGGGCCGACCCGCCAGGAATGTTGGAAAATACGACATCCGAGATGTTAGGTTCCCTTAGGTTAGGATATATAACGATATAGAGGTATATAATGTCCGCACCGAGACGTACGGGACGACAAGACCGGGATTTTGTAAAACATTACCAGCGAGGGTCTAGATGGGTTAGGTTAGGTTATATTACGATATAGACGTATACAATGTGCCCACCGAGAAGTTGGGGCCGACCCGCCAGGAATGTTGGAAAATACTACATCCGAGATGTTAGGTTCCCTTAGGTTAGGATACATAACGTTATAGACGTATATAATGTCCCCACCGAGAAGTACGTGCCGACACGACCGGGATTTTGTAAAACATTACCAGCGTGGTTCTAGATGGGTTAGGTTAGGTTATATCACGATATAGATGTATATAATGTGCCCACCGAGAAGTTGTGGCCGACCCGCCAGGAATGTTGGAAAATACTACATCCGAGATGTTAGCTTCCCTTAGGTTAGTATATATAACGTTATAGACGTATATAATGTCCCCACCGAGAAGTACGGGCCGACACGACCGGGATTTTGTAAAACATTACCAGCGGGGGTCTAGATGGGTTAGGTTAGGTGATATTACGATATAGACGTATATAATGTGCCCACCAAGAAGTAGAGGCCGTCCCGCTAGGAATGTTGGAAAATACTACATCCGTGGTGTTAGGTTCCCTTAGGTTAGGATATATAACGATATAGAGGTATATAATGTCCGCACCGAGAAGTACGGGCCGACACGACCGGGATTTTGTAAAACATTACCAGCGGGGGTCTAGTTGGGTTAGGTTAGGTTATATTACGATATAGACGTATACAATGTGCCCACCGAGAAGTTGGGGCCGGCCCGCCAGGAATGTTGGAAAATACTACATCCGAGATGTTAGGTTCCCTTAGGTTAGGATACATAACGTTATAGACGTATATAATGTCCCCAACGAGAAGTACGGGCCGACACGACCGGGATTTTGTAAAACATTACCAGCGTGGTTCTAGATGGGTTAGGTTAGGTCATATCACGATATAGATGTATCTAATGTGCCCACCGAGAAGTTGGGGCCGACCCGCCAGGAATGTTGGAAAATACTACATCCGAGATGTTAACTTCCCTTTGGTTAGTATATATAACGTTATAGACGTATATAATGTCCCCACCGAGAAGTACGTGCCGACACGACCGGGATTTTGTAAAACATTACCAGCGTGGTTCTAGATGGGTTAGGTTAGGTCATATCACGATATAGATGTATATAATGTGCCCACCGAGAAGTTGGGGCCGACCCGCCAGGAATGTTGGAAAATACTACATCCGAGATGTTAACTTCCCTTTGGTTAGTATATATAACGTTATAGACGTATATAATGTCCCCACCGAGAAGTACGTGCCGACACGACCGGGATTTTGTAAAACATTACCAGCGAGGGTCTAGATGGGTTAGGTTAGGTTATATTACGATATAGATGTATATAATGTGCCCACCGAGAAGTTGGGGCAGACCCGCCAGGAATGTTGGAAAATGCTACATCCGAGAGGTTAGGTTCCCTTAGGTTAGGATATATAACGTTATAGACGTATATGATGTCCCCACCGAGCAGTAAGGGCCGACACGACCGGGATTTTGTAAAACATTACCAGCGGGGGTCTAGATGGGTTAGGTTAGGTTATATTACGATATAGACGTATATAATGTGCCCACCAAGAAGTAGGGGTCGTCCCGCTAGGAATGTTGGAAAATACTACATCCGAGGTGTTAGGTTCCCTTAGGTTAGGATATATAACGATATAGACGTATATAAACTCCGCACCGAGACGTACGGGACGACACGAATGAGATTCTGTAAAACATTCCCAGCTAGGGGCTAGATGGGTTAGGTTAGGTTATATTACGTTATAGACGTATATAATCTTCCCACCGAGAAGTGGGGCGGACCCGCCAGGAATGTTGTGAAATACTACATTCGAGATGTTAGGTTGCCTTAGGTTAGGGTATATCACGTTACAGATGCATACAATATCCCTACCGAGACGTACGGGACGACACGGCCGGGATTCTGTAAAACATTATCACGGAGGGGCAAAATGGGTTAGGTTAGGTTATATTACGATATAGACGTATATAATGTCCCCACCGAGAAGTAGGGGCCGTCACGCCTGGAATGTTGTAAAATACAATATTCGAGATGTTAGGTTGCCTTAGGTTAGGATATATAACGATATAGACGTATATAAACTCCGCACCGAGACGTACGGGACGACACGAACGAGATTCTGTAAAACATTCCCAGCCAGGGGCTAGATGGGTTAGGTTAGGTTATATTACGATATAGACGTATATAATGTGCCCACCGAGAAGTTGGGGCAGACCCGCCAGGAATGTTGGAAAATACTACATCCGAGAGGTTAGGTTCCCTTAGGTTAGGATATATAACGTTATAGACGTATATAATGTCCCCACCGAGAAGTACGTGCCGACACGACCGGGATTTTGTAAAACATTACCAGCGTGGTTCTAGATGGGTTAGGTTAGGTTATATCACGATATATATGTATATAATGTGCCCACCGAGAAGTTGGGGCCGACCCGCCAGGAATGTTGGAAAATACTACATCCGAGATGTTAGCTTCCCTTAGGTTAGTATATATAACGTTATAGACGTATATAATGTCCCCACCGAGAAGTACGGGCCGACACGACCGGGATTTTGTAAAACATTACCAGCGGGGGTCTAGATGGGTTAGGTTAGGTTATATTACGATATAGACGTATACAATGTGCCCACCGAGAAGTTGGGGCCGACCCGCCAGGAATGTTGGAAAATACTACATCCGAGATGTTAGGTTCCCTTAGGTTAGGATACATAACGTTATAGACGTATATAATGTCCCCACCGAGAAGTACGTGCCGACACGACCGGGATTTTGTAAAACATTACCAGCGAGGGTCTAGATGGGTTAGGTTAGGTTATATTACGATATAGACATATATAATCTGCCCACCGAGAAGTTGGGGCCGACCCGCCAGGAATGTTGGAAAATACTACATCCGAGAGGTTAGGTTCCCTTAGGTTAGGATATATAACGATATAGAGGTATATAATATCCGCACCGAGACGTACGGGACGACAAGACCGGGATTTTGTAAAACATTACCAGCGAGGGTCTAGATGGGTTAGGTTAGGTTATATTACGATATAGACGTATACAATGTGCCCACCGAGAAGTTGGGGCCGACCCGCCAGGAATGTTGGAAAATACGACATCCGAGATGTTAGGTTCCCTTAGGTTAGGATATATAACGATATAGAGGTATATAATGTCCGCACCGAGACGTACGAGACGACAAGACCGGGATTTTGTAAAACATTACCAGCGAGGGTCTAGATGGGTTAGGTTAGGTTATATTACGATATAGACGTATACAATGTGCCCACCGAGAAGTTGGGGCCGACCCGCCAGGAATGTTGGAAAATACTACATCCGAGATGTTAGGTTCCCTTAGGTTAGGATACATAACGTTATAGACGTATATAATGTCCCCACCGAGAAGTACGTGCCGACACGACCGGGATTTTGTAAAACATTACCAGCGAGGGTCTAGATGGGTTAGGTTAGGTTATATTACGATATAGACGTATATAATCTGCCCACCGAGAAGTTGGGGCCGACCCGCCAGGAATGTTGGAAAATACTACATCCGAGAGGTTAGGTTCCCTTAGGTTAGGATATATAACGTTATAGACGTATATAATGTCCCCACCGAGAAGTACGTGCCGACACGACCGGGATTTTGTAAAACATTACCAGCGTGGTTCTAGATGGGTTAGGTTAGGTTATATCACGATATAGATGTATATAATGTGCCCACCGAGAAGTTGTGGCCGACCCGCCAGGAATGTTGGAAAATACTACATCCGAGATGTTAGCTTCCCTTAGGTTAGTATATATAACGTTATAGACGTATATAATGTCCCCACCGAGAAGTACGGGCCGACACGACCGGGATTTTGTAAAACATTACCAGCGGGGGTCTAGATGGGTTAGGTTAGGTGATATTACGATATAGACGTATATAATGTGCCCACCAAGAAGTAGGGGCCGTCCCGCTAGGAATGTTGGAAAATACTACATCCGTGGTGTTAGGTTCCCTTAGGTTAGGATATATAATGATATAGAGGTATATAATGTCCGCAGCGAGACGTACGGGACGACAAGACCGGGATTTTGTAAAACATTACCAGCGAGGGTCTAGATGGGTTAGGTTAGGTTATATTACGATATAGACGTATATAATGTGCCCACCGAGAAGTTGGGGCCGACCCGCCAGGAATGTTGGAAAATACTACATCCGAGATGTTAGGTTCCCTTAGGTTAGGATACATAACGTTATAGACGTATATAATGTCCCCACCGAGAAGTATGGGCCGACACGACCGGGATTTTGTAAAACATTACCAGCGGGGGTCTAGATGGGTTAGGTTAGGTTATATTACGATATAGACGTATATAATGTGCCCACCGAGAAGTTGGGGCCGACTCGCCAGGAATGTTGGAAAATACTACATCCGAGAGGTTAGGTTCCCTTAGGTTAGTATATAACGTTATAGACGCATATAATTTCCCCACCGAGAAGTAAGGGCCGACACGACCGGGATTCTGTAAAACATTATCACGGAGGGGCAAAATGGGTTAGGTTAGGTTATATCACGATATAGATGTATATAATGTGCCCACCGAGAAGTTGGGGCCGACCCGCCAGGAATGTTGGAAAATACTACATCCGAGATGTTAGCTTCCCTTAGGTTAGTATATATAACGTTATAGACGTATATAATGTCCCCACCGAGAAGTACGGGCCGACACGACCGGGATTTTGTAAAACATTACCAGCGGGGGTCTAGATGGGTTAGGTTAGGTTATATTACGATATAGACGTATATAATGTGCCCACCGAGAAGTTGGGGCCGACTCGCCAGGAATGTTGGAAAATACTACATCCGAGAGGTTAGGTTCCCTTAGGTTAGTATATAACGTTATAGACGCATATAATTTCCCCACCGAGAAGTAAGGGCCGACACGACCGGGATTCTGTAAAACATTATCACGGAGGGGCAAAATGGGTTAGGTTAGGTTATATCACGATATAGATGTATATAATGTGCCCACCGAGAAGTTGGGGCCGACCCGCCAGGAATGTTGGAAAATACTACATCCGAGATGTTAGCATCCCTTAGGTTAGTATATATAACGTTATAGACGTATATAATGTCCCCACCGAGAAGTACGGGCCGACACGACCGGGATTTTGTAAAACATTACCAGCGGGGGTCTAGATGGGTTAGGTTAGGTTATATTACGATATAGACGTATACAATGTGCCCACCGAGAAGTTGGGGCCGACCCGCCAGGAATGTTGGAAAATACTACATCCGAGATGTTAGCATCCCTTAGGTTAGTATATATAACGTTATAGACGTATATAATGTCCCCACCGAGAAGTACGGGCCGACACGACCGGGATTTTGTAAAACATTACCAGCGGGGGTCTAGATGGGTTAGGTTAGGTTATATTACGATATAGACGTATACAATGTGCCCACCGAGAAGTTGGGGCCGACCCGCCAGGAATGTTGGAAAATACTACATCCGAGATGTTAGGTTCCCTTAGGTTAGGATACATAACGTTATAGACGTATATAATGTCCCCACCGAGAAGTACGTGCCGACACGACCGGGATTTTGTAAAACATTACCAGCGAGGGTCTAGATGGGTTAGGTTAGGTTATATTACGATATAGACGTATATAATCTGCCCACCGAGAAGTTGGGGCCGACCCGCCAGGAATGTTGGAAAATACTACATCCGAGAGGTTAGGTTCCCTTAGGTTAGGATATATAACGTTATAGACGTATATAATGTCCCCACCGAGAAGTACGTGCCGACACGACCGGGATTTTGTAAAACATTACCAGCGTGGTTCTAGATGGGTTAGGTTAGGTTATATCACGATATAGATGTATATAATGTGCCCACCGAGAAGTTGTGGCCGACCCGCCAGGAATGTTGGAAAATACTACATCCGAGATGTTAGCTTCCCTTAGGTTAGTATATATAACGTTATAGACGTATATAATGTCCCCACCGAGAAGTACGGGCCGACACGACCGGGATTTTGTAAAACATTACCAGCGGGGGTCTAGATGGGTTAGGTTAGGTGATATTACGATATAGACGTATATAATGTGCCCACCAAGAAGTAGGGGCCGTCCCGCTAGGAATGTTGGAAAATACTACATTCGTGGTGTTAGGTTCCCTTAGGTTAGGATATATAATGATATAGAGGTATATAATGTCCGCAGCGAGACGTACGGGACGACAAGACCGGGATTTTGTAAAACATTACCAGCGAGGGTCTAGATGGGTTAGGTTAGGTTATATTACGATATAGACGTATATAATGTGCCAACCGAGAAGTTGGGGCCGACCCGCCAGGAATGTTGGAAAATACTACATCCGAGATGTTAGGTTCCCTTAGGTTAGGATACATAACGTTATAGACGTATATAATGTCCCCACCGAGAAGTATGGGCCGACACGACCGGGATTTTGTAAAACATTACCAGCGGGGGTCTAGATGGGTTAGGTTAGGTTATATTACGATATAGACGTATATAATGTGCCCACCGAGAAGTTGGGGCCGACCCGCCAGGAATGTTGGAAAATACTACATCCGAGATGTTAGGTTCCCTTAGGTTAGGATACATAACGTTATAGACGTATATAATGTCCCCACCGAGAAGTATGGGCCGACACGACCGGGATTTTGTAAAACATTACCAGCGGGGGTCTAGATGGGTTAGGTTAGGTTATATTACGATATAGACGTATATAATGTGCCCACCGAGAAGTTGGGGCCGACTCGCCAGGAATGTTGGAAAATACTACATCCGAGAGGTTAGGTTCCCTTAGGTTAGTATATAACGTTATAGACGCATATAATTTCCCCACCGAGAAGTAAGGGCCGACACGACCGGGATTCTGTAAAACATTATCACGGAGGGGCAAAATGGGTTAGGTTAGGTTATATCACGATATAGATGTATATAATGTGCCCACCGAGAAGTTGGGGCCGACCCGCCAGGAATGTTGGAAAATACTACATCCGAGATGTTAGCTTCCCTTAGGTTAGTATATATAACGTTATAGACGTATATAATGTCCCCACCGAGAAGTACGGGCCGACACGACCGGGATTTTGTAAAACATTACCAGCGGGGGTCTAGATGGGTTAGGTTAGGTTATATTACGATATAGACGTATATAATGTGCCCACCGAGAAGTTGGGGCCGACTCGCCAGGAATGTTGGAAAATACTACATCCGAGAGGTTAGGTTCCCTTAGGTTAGTATATAACGTTATAGACGCATATAATTTCCCCACCGAGAAGTAAGGGCCGACACGACCGGGATTCTGTAAAACATTATCACGGAGGGGCAAAATGGGTTAGGTTAGGTTATATCACGATATAGATGTATATAATGTGCCCACCGAGAAGTTGGGGCCGACCCGCCAGGAATGTTGGAAAATACTACATCCGAGATGTTAGCATCCCTTAGGTTAGTATATATAACGTTATAGACGTATATAATGTCCCCACCGAGAAGTACGGGCCGACACGACCGGGATTTTGTAAAACATTACCAGCGGGGGTCTAGATGGGTTAGGTTAGGTTATATTACGATATAGACGTATACAATGTGCCCACCGAGAAGTTGGGGCCGACCCGCCAGGAATGTTGGAAAATACTACATCCGAGATGTTAGCATCCCTTAGGTTAGTATATATAACGTTATAGACGTATATAATGTCCCCACCGAGAAGTACGGGCCGACACGACCGGGATTTTGTAAAACATTACCAGCGGGGGTCTAGATGGGTTAGGTTAGGTTATATTACGATATAGACGTATACAATGTGCCCACCGAGAAGTTGGGGCCGACCCGCCAGGAATGTTGGAAAATACTACATCCGAGATGTTAGGTTCCCTTAGGTTAGGATACATAACGTTATAGACGTATATAATGTCCCCACCGAGAAGTACGTGCCGACACGACCGGGATTTTGTAAAACATTACCAGCGAGGGTCTAGATGGGTTAGGTTAGGTTATATTACGATATAGACGTATATAATCTGCCCACCGAGAAGTTGGGGCCGACCCGACAGGAATGTTGGAAAATACTACATCCGAGAGGTTAGGTTCCCTTAGGTTAGGATATATAACGTTATAGACGTATATAATGTCCCCACCGAGAAGTACGTGCCGACACGACCGGGATTTTGTAAAACATTACCAGCGTGGTTCTAGATGGGTTAGGTTAGGTTATATCACGATATAGATGTATATAATGTGCCCACCGAGAAGTTGTGGCCGACCCGCCAGGAATGTTGGAAAATACTACATCCGAGATGTTAGCTTCCCTTAGGTTAGTATATAACGTTATAGACGCATATAATTTCCCCACCGAGAAGTAAGGGCCGACACGACCGGGATTCTGTAAAACATTATCACGGAGGGGCAAAATGGGTTAGGTTAGGTTATATCACGATATAGATGTATATAATGTGCCCACCGAGAAGTTGGGGCCGACCCGCCAGGAATGTTGGAAAATACTACATCCGAGATGTTAGCATCCCTTAGGTTAGTATATATAACGTTATAGACGTATATAATGTCCCCACCGAGAAGTACGGGCCGACACGACCGGGATTTTGTAAAACATTACCAGCGGGGGTCTAGATGGGTTAGGTTAGGTTATATTACGATATAGACGTATACAATGTGCCCACCGAGAAGTTGGGGCCGACCCGCCAGGAATGTTGGAAAATACTACATCCGAGATGTTAGCATCCCTTAGGTTAGTATATATAACGTTATAGACGTATATAATGTCCCCACCGAGAAGTACGGGCCGACACGACCGGGATTTTGTAAAACATTACCAGCGGGGGTCTAGATGGGTTAGGTTAGGTTATATTACGATATAGACGTATACAATGTGCCCACCGAGAAGTTGGGGCCGACCCGCCAGGAATGTTGGAAAATACTACATCCGAGATGTTAGGTTCCCTTAGGTTAGGATACATAACGTTATAGACGTATATAATGTCCCCACCGAGAAGTACGTGCCGACACGACCGGGATTTTGTAAAACATTACCAGCGAGGGTCTAGATGGGTTAGGTTAGGTTATATTACGATATAGACGTATATAATCTGCCCACCGAGAAGTTGGGGCCGACCCGACAGGAATGTTGGAAAATACTACATCCGAGAGGTTAGGTTCCCTTAGGTTAGGATATATAACGTTATAGACGTATATAATGTCCCCACCGAGAAGTACGTGCCGACACGACCGGGATTTTGTAAAACATTACCAGCGTGGTTCTAGATGGGTTAGGTTAGGTTATATCACGATATAGATGTATATAATGTGCCCACCGAGAAGTTGTGGCCGACCCGCCAGGAATGTTGGAAAATACTACATCCGAGATGTTAGCTTCCCTTAGGTTAGTATATATAACGTTATAGACGTATATAATGTCCCCACCGAGAAGTACGGGCCGACACGACCGGGATTTTGTAAAACATTACCAGCGGGGGTCTAGATGGGTTAGGTTAGGTGATATTACGATATAGACGTATATAATGTGCCCACCAAGAAGTAGGGGCCGTCCCGCTAGGAATGTTGGAAAATACTACATCCGTGGTGTTAGGTTCCCTTAGGTTAGGATATATAATGATATAGAGGTATATAATGTCCGCAGCGAGACGTACGGGACGACAAGACCGGGATTTTGTAAAACATTACCAGCGAGGGTCTAGATGGGTTAGGTTAGGTTATATTACGATATAGACGTATATAATGTGCCCACCGAGAAGTTGGGGCCGACCCGCCAGGAATGTTGGAAAATACTACATCCGAGATGTTAGGTTCCCTTAGGTTAGGATACATAACGTTATAGACGTATATAATGTCCCCACCGAGAAGTATGGGCCGACACGACCGGGATTTTGTAAAACATTACCAGCGGGGGTCTAGATGGGTTAGGTTAGGTTATATTACGATATAGACGTATATAATGTGCCCACCGAGAAGTTGGGGCCGACTCGCCAGGAATGTTGGAAAATACTACATCCGAGAGGTTAGGTTCCCTTAGGTTAGTATATAACGTTATAGACGCATATAATTTCCCCACCGAGAAGTAAGGGCCGACACGACCGGGATTCTGTAAAACATTATCACGGAGGGGCAAAATGGGTTAGGTTAGGTTATATCACGATATAGATGTATATAATGTGCCCACCGAGAAGTTGGGGCCGACCCGCCAGGAATGTTGGAAAATACTACATCCGAGATGTTAGCTTCCCTTAGGTTAGTATATATAACGTTATAGACGTATATAATGTCCCCACCGAGAAGTACGGGCCGACACGACCGGGATTTTGTAAAACATTACCAGCGGGGGTCTAGATGGGTTAGGTTAGGTTATATTACGATATAGACGTATATAATGTGCCCACCGAGAAGTTGGGGCCGACTCGCCAGGAATGTTGGAAAATACTACATCCGAGAGGTTAGGTTCCCTTAGGTTAGTATATAACGTTATAGACGCATATAATTTCCCCACCGAGAAGTAAGGGCCGACACGACCGGGATTCTGTAAAACATTATCACGGAGGGGCAAAATGGGTTAGGTTAGGTTATATCACGATATAGATGTATATAATGGGCCCACCGAGAAGTTGGGGCCGACCCGCCAGGAATGTTGGAAAATACTACATCCGAGATGTTAGCATCCCTTAGGTTAGTATATATAACGTTATAGACGTATATAATGTCCCCACCGAGAAGTACGGGCCGACACGACCGGGATTTTGTAAAACATTACCAGCGGGGGTCTAGATGGGTTAGGTTAGGTTATATTACGATATAGACGTATACAATGTGCCCACCGAGAAGTTGGGGCCGACCCGCCAGGAATGTTGGAAAATACTACATCCGAGATGTTAGCATCCCTTAGGTTAGTATATATAACGTTATAGACGTATATAATGTCCCCACCGAGAAGTACGGGCCGACACGACCGGGATTTTGTAAAACATTACCAGCGGGGGTCTAGATGGGTTAGGTTAGGTTATATTACGATATAGACGTATACAATGTGCCCACCGAGAAGTTGGGGCCGACCCGCCAGGAATGTTGGAAAATACTACATCCGAGATGTTAGGTTCCCTTAGGTTAGGATACATAACGTTATAGACGTATATAATGTCCCCACCGAGAAGTACGTGCCGACACGACCGGGATTTTGTAAAACATTACCAGCGAGGGTCTAGATGGGTTAGGTTAGGTTATATTACGATATAGACGTATATAATCTGCCCACCGAGAAGTTGGGGCCGACCCGCCAGGAATGTTGGAAAATACTACATCCGAGAGGTTAGGTTCCCTTAGGTTAGGATATATAACGTTATAGACGTATATAATGTCCCCACCGAGAAGTACGTGCCGACACGACCGGGATTTTGTAAAACATTACCAGCGTGGTTCTAGATGGGTTAGGTTAGGTTATATCACGATATAGATGTATATAATGTGCCCACCGAGAAGTTGTGGCCGACCCGCCAGGAATGTTGGAAAATACTACATCCGAGATGTTAGGTTCCCTTAGGTTAGGATACATAACGTTATAGACGTATATAATGTCCCCACCGAGAAGTATGGGCCGACACGACCGGGATTTTGTAAAACATTACCAGCGGGGGTCTAGATGGGTTAGGTTAGGTTATATTACGATATAGACGTATATAATGTGCCCACCGAGAAGTTGGGGCCGACTCGCCAGGAATGTTGGAAAATACTACATCCGAGAGGTTAGGTTCCCTTAGGTTAGTATATAACGTTATAGACGCATATAATTTCCCCACCGAGAAGTAAGGGCCGACACGACCGGGATTCTGTAAAACATTATCACGGAGGGGCAAAATGGGTTAGGTTAGGTTATATCACGATATAGATGTATATAATGTGCCCACCGAGAAGTTGGGGCCGACCCGCCAGGAATGTTGGAAAATACTACATCCGAGATGTTAGCTTCCCTTAGGTTAGTATATATAACGTTATAGACGTATATAATGTCCCCACCGAGAAGTACGGGCCGACACGACCGGGATTTTGTAAAACATTACCAGCGGGGGTCTAGATGGGTTAGGTTAGGTTATATTACGATATAGACGTATATAATGTGCCCACCGAGAAGTTGGGGCCGACTCGCCAGGAATGTTGGAAAATACTACATCCGAGAGGTTAGGTTCCCTTAGGTTAGTATATAACGTTATAGACGCATATAATTTCCCCACCGAGAAGTAAGGGCCGACACGACCGGGATTCTGTAAAACATTATCACGGAGGGGCAAAATGGGTTAGGTTAGGTTATATCACGATATAGATGTATATAATGTGCCCACCGAGAAGTTGGGGCCGACCCGCCAGGAATGTTGGAAAATACTACATCCGAGATGTTAGCATCCCTTAGGTTAGTATATATAACGTTATAGACGTATATAATGTCCCCACCGAGAAGTACGGGCCGACACGACCGGGATTTTGTAAAACATTACCAGCGGGGGTCTAGATGGGTTAGGTTAGGTTATATTACGATATAGACGTATACAATGTGCCCACCGAGAAGTTGGGGCCGACCCGCCAGGAATGTTGGAAAATACTACATCCGAGATGTTAGCATCCCTTAGGTTAGTATATATAACGTTATAGACGTATATAATGTCCCCACCGAGAAGTACGGGCCGACACGACCGGGATTTTGTAAAACATTACCAGCGGGGGTCTAGATGGGTTAGGTTAGGTTATATTACGATATAGACGTATACAATGTGCCCACCGAGAAGTTGGGGCCGACCCGCCAGGAATGTTGGAAAATACTACATCCGAGATGTTAGGTTCCCTTAGGTTAGGATACATAACGTTATAGACGTATATAATGTCCCCACCGAGAAGTACGTGCCGACACGACCGGGATTTTGTAAAACATTACCAGCGAGGGTCTAGATGGGTTAGGTTAGGTTATATTACGATATAGACGTATATAATCTGCCCACCGAGAAGTTGGGGCCGACCCGACAGGAATGTTGGAAAATACTACATCCGAGAGGTTAGGTTCCCTTAGGTTAGGATATATAACGTTATAGACGTATATAATGTCCCCACCGAGAAGTACGTGCCGACACGACCGGGATTTTGTAAAACATTACCAGCGTGGTTCTAGATGGGTTAGGTTAGGTTATATCACGATATAGATGTATATAATGTGCCCACCGAGAAGTTGTGGCCGACCCGCCAGGAATGTTGGAAAATACTACATCCGACATGTTAGCTTCCCTTAGGTTAGTATATATAACGTTATAGACGTATATAATGTCCCCACCGAGAAGTACGGGCCGACACGACCGGGATTTTGTAAAACATTACCAGCGGGGGTCTAGATGGGTTAGGTTAGGTGATATTACGATATAGACGTATATAATGTGCCCACCAAGAAGTAGGGGCCGTCCCGCTAGGAATGTTGGAAAATACTACATTCGTGGTGTTAGGTTCCCTTAGGTTAGGATATATAATGATATAGAGGTATATAATGTCCGCAGCGAGACGTACGGGACGACAAGACCGGGATTTTGTAAAACATTACCAGCGAGGGTCTAGATGGGTTAGGTTAGGTTATATTACGATATAGACGTATATAATGTGCCAACCGAGAAGTTGGGGCCGACCCGCCAGGAATGTTGGAAAATACTACATCCGAGATGTTAGGTTCCCTTAGGTTAGGATACATAACGTTATAGACGTATATAATGTCCCCACCGAGAAGTATGGGCCGACACGACCGGGATTTTGTAAAACATTACCAGCGGGGGTCTAGATGGGTTAGGTTAGGTTATATTACGATATAGACGTATATAATGTGCCCACCGAGAAGTTGGGGCCGACTCGCCAGGAATGTTGGAAAATACTACATCCGAGAGGTTAGGTTCCCTTAGGTTAGTATATAACGTTATAGACGCATATAATTTCCCCACCGAGAAGTAAGGGCCGACACGACCGGGATTCTGTAAAACATTATCACGGAGGGGCAAAATGGGTTAGGTTAGGTTATATCACGATATAGATGTATATAATGTGCCAACCGAGAAGTTGGGGCCGACCCGCCAGGAATGTTGGAAAATACTACATCCGAGATGTTAGGTTCCCTTAGGTTAGGATACATAACGTTATAGACGTATATAATGTCCCCACCGAGAAGTATGGGCCGACACGACCGGGATTTTGTAAAACATTACCAGCGGGGGTCTAGATGGGTTAGGTTAGGTTATATTACGATATAGACGTATATAATGTGCCCACCGAGAAGTTGGGGCCGACTCGCCAGGAATGTTGGAAAATACTACATCCGAGAGGTTAGGTTCCCTTAGGTTAGTATATAACGTTATAGACGCATATAATTTCCCCACCGAGAAGTAAGGGCCGACACGACCGGGATTCTGTAAAACATTATCACGGAGGGGCAAAATGGGTTAGGTTAGGTTATATCACGATATAGATGTATATAATGTGCCCACCGAGAAGTTGGGGCCGACCCGCCAGGAATGTTGGAAAATACTACATCCGAGATGTTAGCTTCCCTTAGGTTAGTATATATAACGTTATAGACGTATATAATGTCCCCACCGAGAAGTACGGGCCGACACGACCGGGATTTTGTAAAACATTACCAGCGGGGGTCTAGATGGGTTAGGTTAGGTTATATTACGATATAGACGTATATAATGTGCCCACCGAGAAGTTGGGGCCGACTCGCCAGGAATGTTGGAAAATACTACATCCGAGAGGTTAGGTTCCCTTAGGTTAGTATATAACGTTATAGACGCATATAATTTCCCCACCGAGAAGTAAGGGCCGACACGACCGGGATTCTGTAAAACATTATCACGGAGGGGCAAAATGGGTTAGGTTAGGTTATATCACGATATAGATGTATATAATGTGCCCACCGAGAAGTTGGGGCCGACCCGCCAGGAATGTTGGAAAATACTACATCCGAGATGTTAGCATCCCTTAGGTTAGTATATATAACGTTATAGACGTATATAATGTCCCCACCGAGAAGTACGGGCCGACACGACCGGGATTTTGTAAAACATTACCAGCGGGGGTCTAGATGGGTTAGGTTAGGTTATATTACGATATAGACGTATACAATGTGCCCACCGAGAAGTTGGGGCCGACCCGCCAGGAATGTTGGAAAATACTACATCCGAGATGTTAGCATCCCTTAGGTTAGTATATATAACGTTATAGACGTATATAATGTCCCCACCGAGAAGTACGGGCCGACACGACCGGGATTTTGTAAAACATTACCAGCGGGGGTCTAGATGGGTTAGGTTAGGTTATATTACGATATAGACGTATACAATGTGCCCACCGAGAAGTTGGGGCCGACCCGCCAGGAATGTTGGAAAATACTACATCCGAGATGTTAGGTTCCCTTAGGTTAGGATACATAACGTTATAGACGTATATAATGTCCCCACCGAGAAGTACGTGCCGACACGACCGGGATTTTGTAAAACATTACCAGCGAGGGTCTAGATGGGTTAGGTTAGGTTATATTACGATATAGACGTATATAATCTGCCCACCGAGAAGTTGGGGCCGACCCGCCAGGAATGTTGGAAAATACTACATCCGAGAGGTTAGGTTCCCTTAGGTTAGGATATATAACGTTATAGACGTATATAATGTCCCCACCGAGAAGTACGTGCCGACACGACCGGGATTTTGTAAAACATTACCAGCGTGGTTCTAGATGGGTTAGGTTAGGTTATATCACGATATAGATGTATATAATGTGCCCACCGAGAAGTTGTGGCCGACCCGCCAGGAATGTTGGAAAATACTACATCCGACATGTTAGCTTCCCTTAGGTTAGTATATATAACGTTATAGACGTATATAATGTCCCCACCGAGAAGTACGGGCCGACACGACCGGGATTTTGTAAAACATTACCAGCGGGGGTCTAGATGGGTTAGGTTAGGTGATATTACGATATAGACGTATATAATGTGCCCACCAAGAAGTAGGGGCCGTCCCGCTAGGAATGTTGGAAAATACTACATTCGTGGTGTTAGGTTCCCTTAGGTTAGGATATATAATGATATAGAGGTATATAATGTCCGCAGCGAGACGTACGGGACGACAAGACCGGGATTTTGTAAAACATTACCAGCGAGGGTCTAGATGGGTTAGGTTAGGTTATATTACGATATAGACGTATATAATGTGCCAACCGAGAAGTTGGGGCCGACCCGCCAGGAATGTTGGAAAATACTACATCCGAGATGTTAGGTTCCCTTAGGTTAGGATACATAACGTTATAGACGTATATAATGTCCCCACCGAGAAGTATGGGCCGACACGACCGGGATTTTGTAAAACATTACCAGCGGGGGTCTAGATGGGTTAGGTTAGGTTATATTACGATATAGACGTATATAATGTGCCCACCGAGAAGTTGGGGCCGACTCGCCAGGAATGTTGGAAAATACTACATCCGAGAGGTTAGGTTCCCTTAGGTTAGTATATAACGTTATAGACGCATATAATTTCCCCACCGAGAAGTAAGGGCCGACACGACCGGGATTCTGTAAAACATTATCACGGAGGGGCAAAATGGGTTAGGTTAGGTTATATCACGATATAGATGTATATAATGTGCCAACCGAGAAGTTGGGGCCGACCCGCCAGGAATGTTGGAAAATACTACATCCGAGATGTTAGGTTCCCTTAGGTTAGGATACATAACGTTATAGACGTATATAATGTCCCCACCGAGAAGTATGAGCCGACACGACCGGGATTTTGTAAAACATTACCAGCGGGGGTCTAGATGGGTTAGGTTAGGTTATATTACGATATAGACGTATATAATGTGCCCACCGAGAAGTTGGGGCCGACTCGCCAGGAATGTTGGAAAATACTACATCCGAGAGGTTAGGTTCCCTTAGGTTAGTATATAACGTTATAGACGCATATAATTTCCCCACCGAGAAGTAAGGGCCGACACGACCGGGATTCTGTAAAACATTATCACGGAGGGGCAAAATGGGTTAGGTTAGGTTATATCACGATATAGATGTATATAATGTGCCCACCGAGAAGTTGGGGCCGACCCGCCAGGAATGTTGGAAAATACTACATCCGAGATGTTAGCTTCCCTTAGGTTAGTATATATAACGTTATAGACGTATATAATGTCCCCACCGAGAAGTACGGGCCGACACGACCGGGATTTTGTAAAACATTACCAGCGGGGGTCTAGATGGGTTAGGTTAGGTGATATTACGATATAGACGTATATAATGTGCCCACCAAGAAGTAGGGGCCGTCCCGCTAGGAATGTTGGAAAATACTACATCCGTGGTGTTAGGTTCCCTTAGGTTAGGATATATAATGATATAGAGGTATATAATGTCCGCAGCGAGACGTACGGGACGACAAGACCGGGATTTTGTAAAACATTACCAGCGAGGGTCTAGATGGGTTAGGTTAGGTTATATTACGATATAGACGTATATAATGTGCCCACCGAGAAGTTGGGGCCGACCCGCCAGGAATGTTGGAAAATACTACATCCGAGATGTTAGGTTCCCTTAGGTTAGGATACATAACGTTATAGACGTATATAATGTCCCCACCGAGAAGTATGGGCCGACACGACCGGGATTTTGTAAAACATTACCAGCGGGGGTCTAGATGGGTTAGGTTAGGTTATATTACGATATAGACGTATATAATGTGCCCACCGAGAAGTTGGGGCCGACTCGCCAGGAATGTTGGAAAATACTACATCCGAGAGGTTAGGTTCCCTTAGGTTAGTATATAACGTTATAGACGCATATAATTTCCCCACCGAGAAGTAAGGGCCGACACGACCGGGATTCTGTAAAACATTATCACGGAGGGGCAAAATGGGTTAGGTTAGGTTATATCACGATATAGATGTATACAATGTGCCCACCGAGACGTTGGGGCCGACCCGCCAGGAATGTTGGAAAATACTACATCCGAGATGTTAGCTTCCCTTAGGTTAGTATATATAACGTTATAGACGTATATAATGTCCCCACCGAGAAGTACGGGCCGACACGACCGGGATTTTGTAAAACATTACCAGCGGGGGTCTAGATGGGTTAGGTTAGGTTATATTACGATATAGACGTATATAATGTGCCCACCGAGAAGTTGGGGCCGACCCGCCAGGAATGTTGGAAAATACTACATCCGAGATGTTAGCATCCCTTAGGTTAGTATATATAACGTTATAGACGTATATAATGTCCCCACCGAGAAGTACGGGCCGACACGACCGGGATTTTGTAAAACATTACCAGCGGGGGTCTAGATGGGTTAGGTTAGGTTATATTACGATATAGACGTATACAATGTGCCCACCGAGAAGTTGGGGCCGACCCGCCAGGAATGTTGGAAAATACTACATCCGAGATGTTAGGTTCCCTTACGTTAGGATACATAACGTTATAGACGTATATAATGTCCCCACCGAGAAGTACGTGCCGACACGACCGGGATTTTGTAAAACATTACCAGCGAGTGTCTAGATGGGTTAGGTTAGGTTATATTACGATATAGACGTATATAATCTGCCGACCGAGAAGTTGGGGCCGACCCGCCAGGAATGTTGGAAAATACTACATCCGAGAGGTTAGGTTCCCTT
>CAXAJV010000731.1:0-29000 GCA_963969225.1 Xylocopa violacea
TAGGTTAGGTTATATTACGTTATTGATGTATATAAAGATCCCACGGAGATGTAGAGGCCAACTCGCCAGGAATGATGTCAAATATTACCGCCGCGATGATAGGTTGGGTTAGGTTACGTTATATTACGTTATTGATGTATATAAAGGTCCCACGGAGACGGAGAAGCCAACTCGCCAGGAATGTTGTCAAATATTACCGCCGAGAAGGTAGGTTGGGTTAGGTTATGTTATATTACGTTCTTGATGTATATAAAGATCACACGGAGACGTAGAGGCCAATTCGCCAGGTATGTTGTCAAATATTACCGCCGAGATGATAGGTTGGGTTACGTTAGGTTATATTTCGTTATTGATGTATATAAGGGTCCCACGGAGACGGAGAAGCCAACTCGCCAGGAATGTTGTCAAATATTACCGCCGAGATGTTAGGTTGGGTTAGGTTAGGTTATATTACGTTCTTGAAGTATATAAAGGTCCCACGCAGACGTAGAGGCCAACAAGCCAGGAATGTTGTCAAATACTACCGTCGAGATGATAGGTTGGGTTACGTTAGGTAATATTACGTTATTCATGTATATGAAGGTCAAACGGAGACCTAGAGGCCAACTCGAAAGGAATGTTGTCAAATATTACCGGCGAGATGTTAGGTAGGGGTAGGTTAGGTTATATTTCGCTATTGATGTATATGAAGGTCCCACGGAGACGTAGAGGCCAACAAGACAGGAATGTGGTCAAATATTACCGCCGAGATGTTAGGTTGGGTTAGGTTAGGTTATATTACGTTATTGATGTATATAAAGGTCACACGGAGACGTAGAGGCCAACAAGACAGGAATGTGTTCAAATATTACCGCCGAGATGTTAGGTTGGGTTAGGTTAGGTTATATTACGATATTGATCTATATAAAGCTCCCACGGAGACGTAGAGGCCAACTCGCCAGGAATGATGTCAAATATTACCGCCGAGATGTTAGGTTGGGTTAGGTTAGGTTATATTACGTTATTGATGTATATAAAGGTCCCACGGAGGCATAGAGGCCAACAAGCCTGGAATGTTTTCAAATATTACCGCCGAGATGAAAGGTTGGGTTAGGTTATGTTATATTACGTTATTGATGTATATAAAGGTCCCGCGGAGACATAGAGGCCAACAAGCCAGGAATGTGGTCAAATATTACCGCCGAGATGTTAGGTTGGGTTAGGTTAGGTTATATTACGTTATTGATGTATATAAGGGTCCTACGGAGACGTAGAGGCCAACCCGCCAGGAATGATGTCAAATATTACCGCCGAGATTTTAGGTTGGGTTAGGTAAGGTTATATTACGTTATTGATGTATATAAAGGTCCCACGGAGACGTAGAGGCCAACAAGACAGGAATGTGGTCAAATATTACCGCCGAGATGTTAGGTTGGGTTAGGTTACGTTATATTACGTTATTGATGTATATAAAGGTCCCGCGGAGACGTAGAGGCCAACAAGCCAGGAATGTGGTCAAATATTATCGCCGAGATGTTAGGTTGGTTTAGGTTAGGTTATATTACGTTATAGATGTATATAAAGGTCCCACGGAGACGTAGAGGCCAACTCGCCAGGATTGATGTCAAATATTACCGCCGAGATGTTAGGTTGGGTTAGGTTACGTTATATTACGTGATTGATGTATATAAAGCTCCCACGGAGACGTAGAGGCCAACTCGCAAGGTATGTTGTCAAATATTACCGCCGAGATGTTCGGTTGGGTTAGGTTAGGTTATATTACGTTATTGATGTATATAAAGGTCCCACGGGGACGTAGAGGCCAACTCGCCAGGAATGTTGTCAAATAGTACCGCCGAGATGTTAGACTGGGTTAGGTTAGGTTATATTACGTTATTGATGTATATAAAGGTCCCACGGAGACGTAGAGGCCAACAAGACAGGAATGTGGTCAAATATTACCGCCGAGATGTTAGGTTGGGTTAGGTTAGGTTATATTACGTTATTGATGTATATAAATGTCCCACGGAGACATAGAGGCCAACTCGCCAGGTATGTTGTCAAATATTACCGCCGAGATGTTCGGTTGGGTAAGGTTAGGTTATATTACGTTATTGATGTATATAAAGTTCCCACGGAGACGTAGAGGCCAACTCGCCAGGAATGATGTCAAATATTACCGCCGAGATGTTAGGTTGGGTTAGGTTAGGTTATATTACGTTATTGATGTATATAAAGGTCCGACGGAGACATAGAGGCCAACAAGCCAGGAATGTGGTCAAATATTACCGGCGAGATGTTAGGTTGGGTTAGGTAATGTTATATTACGTTATTGATGTATATAAAGATCCCACGGAGACGTAGCGGCCAACTCGCCAGGTATGTTGTCAAATACTACCGTCGAGATGATAGATTGGGTTACGTTAGGTAATATTACGTTATTGATGTATATGAAGGTCAAACGGAGACCTAGAGGCCAACTCGAAAGGAATGTTGTCAAATATTACCGGCGAGATGTTAGGTTGGGTTAGGGTAGGTTATATTTCGTTATTGATGTATATGAAGGTCCCACGGAAACGAAGTGGCCAACTCGCCAGGTATGTGGTCAAATATTACCGCGGAGATGTTAGGTTGGGTTAGGTTACGTTATATTACGTTATTGATGTATATGATGGTCAAACGGAGACGTAGAAGCCATCTCGCCAGGAATGATGTCAAATATTACCGCCGAGATGTTATGTTGGGTTAGGTTAGGTTATATTACGTTATTGATGTATATAAAGGTCCCACGGAGACATAGAGGCCAACAAGCCAGGAATGTGGTCAAATATTACCGGCGAGATGTTAGGTTGGGTTAGGTAAGGTTATATTACGTTATTGATGTATATAACGCTCCCACGGGGACGTAGAGGCCAACTCGCCAGGAATGTTTTCAAATATTACCGCCAAGATGTTAGGTTGGGTTAGGTTAGGTTATATTACGTTATAGCTCTCTATGACGGCCCCAAGGAGACGTAGAGTCCAACAAGCCAGGAATATGGTCAAATATTACCGCCGAGATGTTATATTGGGTTAGCTTATGTTATATTATGTTATTGATGTATATAAATATCCCACGGAGACGTAGAGGCCACCTCGCCAGGTATGTTTTCAAATATTACAGCCGAGACGTTATGTTGGGTTAGGTTAGGTTATATTACGTCATTGATGTATATAAAGGTCCCACGGAGACGGAGAAGCCAACTCGCCAGGAATGTGGTCAAATATTACCGCCGAGATGTTAGGTTGGGTTAGGTTAGGTTATATTACGTTATTGATGTATATAAAGATCCCACGGAGACGTAGAGGCCAACTCGCCAGGAATGATGTCAAATATTACCGCCGCGATGATAGGTTGGGTTAGGTTACGTTATATTACGTTATCGATGTATATAAAGGTCCCACGGCGACGGAGAAGCCAACTCGCCGGGAATGTTGTCATATATTACCGCCGAGAAGATAGGTTGGGTTAGGTTATGTTATATTACGTTCTTGATGTATATAAAGATCACACGGAGACGTAGAGGCCAATTCGCCAGGTATGTTGTCAAATATTACCGCCGAGATGATAGGTTGGGTTAGGTTAGGTTATATTACGTTCTTGAAGTATATAAAGGTCCCACGCAGACGTAGAGGCCAACAAGCCAGGAATGTTGTCAAATACTACCGTCCAGATGATAGGTTGGGTTACGTTAGGTAATATTTCGTTATTGATGTATATGAAGGTCAAACGGAGACGTAGAGGCCAATTCGCCAGGTATGTTGTCAAATATTACCGCCGAGATGATAGGTTGGGTTAGGTTAGGTTATATTACGTTATAGTTCTCTATGACGGCCCCACGGAGACGTAGAGGCCAACTCGCAAGGTATGTTGTCATATATTACCGCGGAGATGTTAGGTTGGGTTAGGTTAAGTTATATTACGTTATTGATGTATATAAAGGTCCCACGGAGACGTAGAGTCCAACTCGCCGGGAATGATGTCAAATACTACCGCCGCGATGCTAGGTTGGATTAGGTTAGGTTATATTACGTTATTGATGTATATAAAGGTCCCACGGAGACGTAGATGCCAACTCGCCAGGAATGTTTTCAAATATTACCGCCGAGATGTTAGGTTGTGTTAGGTTAGGTTATATTACGTTATAGTTCTCTATGACGGCCCCACGGAGACGTAGAGTCCAACAAGCCAGGAATGTGGTCAAATATTACCGCCGAGATGTTATATTGGGTTAGCTTATGTTATATTATGTTATTGATGTATATAAATATCCCACGGAGACGTAGAGGCCACCTCGCCAGGTATGTTTTCAAATATTACCGCCGAGACGTTAGGTTGGGTTAGGTTAGGTTATATTACGTTATTGATGTATATAAAGGTCCCACGGAGACGGAGAAGCCAACTCGCCAGGAATGTGGTCAAATATTACCGCCGAGACGTTAGGTTGGGTTAGGTTAGGTTATATTACGTTATTGATGTATATAAAGGTCCCACGGAGACGGAGAAGCCAATTCGCCAGGTATGTTGTCAAATATTACCGCCGAGATGATAGGTTGGGTTAGGTTAGGTTATATTACGTTCTTGAAGTATATAAAGGTCCCACGGAGACGGAGAAGCCAACTCGCCAGGAATGTTGTCAAATATTACCGCCGAGAAGGTAGGTTGGGTTAGGTTATGTTATATTACGTTCTTGATGTATATAAAGATCACACGGAGACGTAGAGGCCAATTCGCCAGGTATGTTGTCAAATATTACCGCCGAGATGATAGGTTGGGTTACGTTAGGTTATATTTCGTTATTGATGTATATAAGGGTCCCACGGAGACGGAGAAGCCAACTCGCCAGGAATGTTGTCAAATATTACCGCCGAGATGTTAGGTTGGGTTAGGTTAGGTTATATTACGTTCTTGAAGTATATAAAGGTCCCACGCAGACGTAGAGGCCAACAAGCCAGGAATGTTGTCAAATACTACCGTCGAGATGATAGGTTGGGTTACGTTAGGTAATATTACGTTATTCATGTATATGAAGGTCAAACGGAGACCTAGAGGCCAACTCGAAAGGAATGTTGTCAAATATTACCGGCGAGATGTTAGGTAGGGTTAGGTTAGGTTATATTTCGCTATTGATGTATATGAAGGTCCCACGGAGACGTAGAGGCCAACAAGACAGGAATGTGGTCAAATATTACCGCCGAGATGTTAGGTTGGGTTAGGTTAGGTTATATTACGTTATTGATGTATATAAAGGTCACACGGAGACGTAGAGGTCAACAAGACAGGAATGTGTTCAAATATTACCGCCGAGATGTTAGGTTGGGTTAGGTTAGGTTATATTACGATATTGATCTATATAAAGCTCCCACGGAGACGTAGAGGCCAACTCGCCAGGAATGATGTCAAATATTACCGCCGAGATGTTAGGTTGGGTTAGGTTAGGTTATATTACGTTATTGATGTATATAAAGGTCCCACGGAGGCATAGAGGCCAACAAGCCTGGAATGTTTTCAAATATTACCGCCGAGATGAAAGGTTGGGTTAGGTTATGTTATATTACGTTATTGATGTATATAAAGGTCCCGCGGAGACATAGAGGCCAACAAGCCAGGAATGTGGTCAAATATTACCGCCGAGATGTTAGGTTGGGTTAGGTTAGGTTATATTACGTTATTGATGTATATAAGGGTCCTACGGAGACGTAGAGGCCAACCCGCCAGGAATGATGTCAAATATTACCGCCGAGATTTTAGGTTGGGTTAGGTAAGGTTATATTACGTTATTGATGTATATAAAGGTCCCACGGAGACGTAGAGGCCAACAAGACAGGAATGTGGTCAAATATTACCGCCGAGATGTTAGGTTGGGTTAGGTTACGTTATATTACGTTATTGATGTATATAAAGGTCCCGCGGAGACATAGAGGCCAACAAGCCAGGAATGTGGTCAAATATTATCGCCGAGATGTTAGGTTGGTTTAGGTTAGGTTATATTACGTTATAGATGTATATAAAGGTCCCACGGAGACGTAGAGGCCAACTCGCCAGGATTGATGTCAAATATTACCGCCGAGATGTTAGGTTGGGTTAGGTTACGTTATATTACGTGATTGATGTATATAAAGCTCCCACGGAGACGTAGAGGCCAACTCGCAAGGTATGTTGTCAAATATTACCGCCGAGATGTTCGGTTGGGTTAGGTTAGGTTATATTACGTTATTGATGTATATAAAGGTCCCACGGGGACGTAGAGGCCAACTCGCCAGGAATGTTGTCAAATAGTACCGCCGAGATGTTAGACTGGGTTAGGTTAGGTTATATTACGTTATTGATGTATATAAAGGTCCCACGGAGACGTAGAGGCCAACAAGACAGGAATGTGGTCAAATATTACCGCCGAGATGTTAGGTTGGGTTAGGTTAGGTTATATTACGTTATTGATGTATATAAATGTCCCACGGAGACATAGAGGCCAACTCGCCAGGTATGTTGTCAAATATTACCGCCGAGATGTTCGGTTGGGTAAGGTTAGGTTATATTACGTTATTGATGTATATAAAGTTCCCACGGAGACGTAGAGGCCAACTCGCCAGGAATGATGTCAAATATTACCGCCGAGATGTTAGGTTGGGTTAGGTTAGGTTATATTACGTTATTGATGTATATAAAGGTCCGACGGAGACATAGAGGCCAACAAGCCAGGAATGTGGTCAAATATTACCGGCGAGATGTTAGGTTGGGTTAGGTAATGTTATATTACGTTATTGATGTATATAAAGATCCCACGGAGACGTAGCGGCCAACTCGCCAGGTATGTTGTCAAATACTACCGTCGAGATGATAGATTGGGTTACGTTAGGTAATATTACGTTATTGATGTATATGAAGGTCAAACGGAGACCTAGAGGCCAACTCGAAAGGAATGTTGTCAAATATTACCGGCGAGATGTTAGGTTGGGTTAGGGTAGGTTATATTTCGTTATTGATGTATATGAAGGTCCCACGGAAACGAAGTGGCCAACTCGCCAGGTATGTGGTCAAATATTACCGCGGAGATGTTAGGTTGGGTTAGGTTACGTTATATTACGTTATTGATGTATATGATGGTCAAACGGAGACGTAGAAGCCATCTCGCCAGGAATGATGTCAAATATTACCGCCGAGATGTTATGTTGGGTTAGGTTAGGTTATATTACGTTATTGATGTATATAAAGGTCCCACGGAGACATAGAGGCCAACAAGCCAGGAATGTGGTCAAATATTACCGGCGAGATGTTAGGTTGGGTTAGGTAAGGTTATATTACGTTATTGATGTATATAACGCTCCCACGGGGACGTAGAGGCCAACTCGCCAGGAATGTTTTCAAATATTACCGCCAAGATGTTAGGTTGGGTTAGGTTAGGTTATATTACGTTATAGCTCTCTATGACGGCCCCAAGGAGACGTAGAGTCCAACAAGCCAGGAATATGGTCAAATATTACCGCCGAGATGTTATATTGGGTTAGCTTATGTTATATTATGTTATTGATGTATATAAATATCCCACGGAGACGTAGAGGCCACCTCGCCAGGTATGTTTTCAAATATTACAGCCGAGACGTTATGTTGGGTTAGGTTAGGTTATATTACGTCATTGATGTATATAAAGGTCCCACGGAGACGGAGAAGCCAACTCGCCAGGAATGTGGTCAAATATTACCGCCGAGATGTTAGGTTGGGTTAGGTTAGGTTATATTACGTTATTGATGTATATAAAGATCCCACGGAGACGTAGAGGCCAACTCGCCAGGAATGATGTCAAATATTACCGCCGCGATGATAGGTTGGGTTAGGTTACGTTATATTACGTTATCGATGTATATAAAGGTCCCACGGCGACGGAGAAGCCAACTCGCCGGGAATGTTGTCATATATTACCGCCGAGAAGATAGGTTGGGTTAGGTTATGTTATATTACGTTCTTGATGTATATAAAGATCACACGGAGACGTAGAGGCCAATTCGCCAGGTATGTTGTCAAATATTACCGCCGAGATGATAGGTTGGGTTAGGTTAGGTTATATTACGTTCTTGAAGTATATAAAGGTCCCACGCAGACGTAGAGGCCAACAAGCCAGGAATGTTGTCAAATACTACCGTCCAGATGATAGGTTGGGTTACGTTAGGTAATATTTCGTTATTGATGTATATGAAGGTCAAACGGAGACGTAGAGGCCAATTCGCCAGGTATGTTGTCAAATATTACCGCCGAGATGATAGGTTGGGTTAGGTTAGGTTATATTACGTTATAGTTCTCTATGACGGCCCCACGGAGACGTAGAGGCCAACTCGCAAGGTATGTTGTCATATATTACCGCGGAGATGTTAGGTTGGGTTAGGTTAAGTTATATTACGTTATTGATGTATATAAAGGTCCCACGGAGACGTAGAGTCCAACTCGCCGGGAATGATGTCAAATACTACCGCCGCGATGCTAGGTTGGATTAGGTTAGGTTATATTACGTTATTGATGTATATAAAGGTCCCACGGAGACGTAGATGCCAACTCGCCAGGAATGTTTTCAAATATTACCGCCGAGATGTTAGGTTGTGTTAGGTTAGGTTATATTACGTTATAGTTCTCTATGACGGCCCCACGGAGACGTAGAGTCCAACAAGCCAGGAATGTGGTCAAATATTACCGCCGAGATGTTATATTGGGTTAGCTTATGTTATATTATGTTATTGATGTATATAAATATCCCACGGAGACGTAGAGGCCACCTCGCCAGGTATGTTTTCAAATATTACCGCCGAGACGTTAGGTTGGGTTAGGTTAGGTTATATTACGTTATTGATGTATATAAAGGTCCCACGGAGACGGAGAAGCCAACTCGCCAGGAATGTGGTCAAATATTACCGCCGAGACGTTAGGTTGGGTTAGGTTAGGTTATATTACGTTATTGATGTATATAAAGGTCCCACGGAGACGGAGAAGCCAATTCGCCAGGTATGTTGTCAAATATTACCGCCGAGATGATAGGTTGGGTTAGGTTAGGTTATATTTCGTTATTGATGTATATTAAGGTCCCACGGAGACGTAGAGGCCAATTCGTCAGGTATGTTGTCAAATATTACCGCCGAGATGATAGGTTGGGTTAGGTTAGGTTATATTTCGTTATTGATGTATATGAAGGTCCCACGGAGACGTAGAGGCCGACTCGCCAGGAATGATGTCAAATATTACGGCCGCGATGATAGGTTGGGTTAGGTTACGTTATATTACGTTATTGATGTATATCAAGGTCCCACGGAGACGTAGATGCCAACTCGCCAGGAATGTTTTCAAATATTACCGCCGAGATGTTAAGTTGGGTTAGGTTAGGTTATATTACGTTATAGTTCTCTATGACGGCCCCACGGAGACGTAGAGTCCAACAAGCCAGGAATGTGGTCAAATATTACCGCCGAGATGTTATATTGGGTTAGCTTATGTTATATTATGTTATTGATGTATATAAATAACCCACGGAGACGTAGAGGCCACCTCGCCAGGTATGTTTTCAAATATTACCGCCGAGACGTTAGGTTGGGTTAGGTTAGGTTATATTACGTTATTGATGTATATAAAGGTCCCACGGAGACATAGAGGCCAACAAGCCAGGAATGTGGTCAAATATTACCGGCGAGATGTTAGGTTGGGTTAGGTTAGGTTATATTACGTTATAGTTCTCTATGACGGCCCCACGGAGACGTAGAGTCCAACAAGCCAGGAATGTGGTCAAATATTACCGCCGAGATGTTATATTGGATTAGCTTATGTTATATTATGTTATTGATGTATGTAAATATCCCACGGAGACGTAGAGGCCACCACGCCAGGTATGTTTTCAAATATTACCGCCGAGACGTTAGGTTGGGTTAGGTTAGGTTATATTACGTTATTGATGTATATAAAGGTCCCACGGAGACGGAGAAGCCAACTCGCTATGAATGTGGTCAAATATTACCGCCGAGATGTTAGGTTGGGTTAGGTTAGGTTATATTACGTTATTGATGTATATAAAGATCCCACGGAGACGTAGAGGCCAACTCGCCAGGAATGATGTCAAATATTACCGCCGCGATGATAGGTTGGGTTAGGTTACGTTATATTACGTTATTGATGTATATAAAGGTCCCACGGAGACGGAGAAGCCAACTCGCCAGGAATGTTGTCAAATATTAACGCCGAGATGTTAGGTTGGGGTAGGTTAGGTTATATTACGTTATAGTTCTCTATGACGGCCCCGCGGAGACGTAGAGTCCAACAAGCCAGGAGTGTGGTCAAATATTACCGCCGAGATGTTATATTGGGTTAGCTTATGTTATATTATGTTATTGATGTATGTAAATATCCCACGGAGACGTAGAGGCCACCTCGCCAGGTATGTTTTCAAATATTACCGCCGAGACGTTAGGTTGGGTTAGGTTAGGTTATATTACGTTATTGATGTATATAAAGGTCCCACGGAGACGGAGAAGCCAACTCGCTAGGAATGTGGTCAAATATTACCGCCGAGATGTTAGGTTGGGTTAGGTTAGGTTATATTACGATATTGATCTATATAAAGCTCCCACGGAGACGTAGAGGCCAACTCGCCAGGAATGTTGTCAAATACTACCGTCGAGATGATAGGTTGGGTTACGTTAGGTAATATTACGTTATTCATGTATATGAAGGTCAAACGGAGACCTAGAGGCCAACTCGCCAGGTATGTTTTCAATTATTACCGCCGATAAGTTAGGTTGGGTTAGGTAATGTTATATTACGTTCTTGATGTATATAAAGATCACACGGAGACGTAGAGGCCAATTCGCCAGGTATGTTGTCAAATATTACCGCCGAGATGATAGGTTGGGTTAGGATAGGTTATATTTCGTTATTGATGTATATGAAGGTCCCACGGAGACGTAGAGGCCAACTCGCCAGGAATGTGGTCAAATATTACCGCCGAGATGTTAGGTTGGGTTAGGTTAGGTTATATTACGTTATTGATGTATATAAAGTTCCCACGGAGACGTAGAGGCCAACTCGCAAGGTATGTTGTCAAATATTACCGCCGAGATGTTCGGTTGGGTTAGGTTAGGTTATATTACGTTATTGATGTATATAAAGGTCCCACGGGGACGTAGAGGCCAACTCGCCAGGAATGTTGTCAAATATTACCGCCGAGATGTTAGACTGGGTTAGGTTAGGTTATATTACGTTATTGATGTATATAAAGGTCCCACGGAGACGTAGAGGCCAACTCGCCAGGTATGTTGTCAAATATTACCGCCGAGATGTTCGGTTGGGTAAGGTTAGGTTATATTACGTTATTGATGTATATAAAGTTCCCACGGAGACGTAGAGGCCAACTCGCCAGGAATGATGTCAAATATTACCGCCGAGATGTTAGGTTGGGTTAGGTTAGGTTATATTACGTTATTGATGTATATAAAGGTCCGACGGAGACATAGAGGCCAACAAGCCAGGAATGTGGTCAAATATTACCGGCGAGATGTTAGGTTGGGTTAGGTAATGTTATATTACGTTATTGATGTATATAAAGATCCCACGGAGACGTAGCGGCCAACTCGCCAGGTATGTTGTCAAATACTACCGTCGAGATGATAGATTGGGTTACGTTAGGTAATATTACGTTATTGATGTATATGAAGGTCAAACGGAGACCTAGAGGCCAACTCGAAAGGAATGTTGTCAAATATTACCGGCGAGATGTTAGGTTGGGTTAGGGTAGGTTATATTTCGTTATTGATGTATATGAAGGTCCCACGGAAACGAAGTGGCCAACTCGCCAAGTATGTGGTCAAATATTACCGCGGAGATGTTAGGTTGGGTTAGGTTACGTTATATTACGTTATTGATGTATATGATGGTCAAACGGAGACGTAGAAGCCATCTCGCCAGGAATGATGTCAAATATTACCGCCGAGATGTTATGTTGGGTTAGGTTAGGTTATATTACGTTATTGATGTATATAAAGGTCCCACGGAGACATAGAGGCCAACAAGCCAGGAATGTGGTCAAATATTACCGGCGAGATGTTAGGTTGGGTTAGGTAAGGTTATATTACGTTATTGATGTATATAACGCTCCCACGGGGACGTAGAGGCCAACTCGCCAGGAATGTTTTCAAATATTACCGCCAAGATGTTAGGTTGGGTTACGTTAGGTAATATTTCGTTATTGATGTATATGAAGGTCAAACGGAGACGTAGAGGCCAATTCGCCAGGTATGTTGTCAAATATTACCGCCGAGATGATAGGTTGGGTTAGGTTAGGTTATATTACGTTATAGTTCTCTATGACGGCCCCACGGAGACGTAGAGGCCAACTCGCAAGGTATGTTGTCATATATTACCGCGGAGATGTTAGGTTGGGTTAGGTTAAGTTATATTACGTTATTGATGTATATAAAGGTCCCACGGAGACGTAGAGTCCAACTCGCCGGGAATGATGTCAAATACTACCGCCGCGTTGCTAGGTTGGATTAGGTTAGGTTATATTACGTTATTGATGTATATAAAGGTCCCACGGAAACGTAGATGCCAACTCGCCAAGAATGTTTTCAAATATAACCGCCGAGATGTTAGGTTGTGTTAGGTTAGGTTATATTACGTTATAGTTCTCTATGACGGCCCCACGGAGACGTAGAGTCCAACAAGCCAGGAATGTGGTCAAATATTACCGCCGAGATGTTATATTGGGTTAGCTTATGTTATATTATGTTATTGATGTATATAAATATCCCACGGAGACGTAGAGGCCACCTCGCCAGGTATGTTTTCAAATATTACCGCCGAGACGTTAGGTTGGGTTAGGTTAGGTTATATTACGTTATTGATGTATATAAAGGTCCCACGGAGACGGAGAAGCCAACTCGCCAGGAATGTGGTCAAATATTACCGCCGAGACGTTAGGTTGGGTTAGGTTAGGTTATATTACGTTATTGATGTATATAAAGGTCCCACGGAGACGGAGAAGCCAATTCGCCAGGTATGTTGTCAAATATTACCGCCGAGATGATAGGTTGGGTTAGGTTAGGTTATATTTCGTTATTGATGTATATTAAGGTCCCACGGAGACGTAGAGGCCAATTCGTCAGGTATGTTGTCAAATATTACCGCCGAGATGATAGGTTGGGTTAGGTTAGGTTATATTTCGTTATTGATGTATATGAAGGTCCCACGGAGACGTAGAGGCCGACTCGCCAGGAATGATGTCAAATATTACGGCCGCGATGATAGGTTGGGTTAGGTTACGTTATATTACGTTATTGATGTATATCAAGGTCCCACGGAGACGGAGAAGCCAACTCGCCAGGAATGTTGTCAAATATTACCGCCGAGAAGATAGGTTGGGTTAGGTTATGTTATATTACGTTCTTGATGTATATAAAGATCACACGGAGACGTAGAGGCCAATTCGCCAGGTATGTTGTCAAATATTACCGCCGAGATGATAGGTTGGGTTAGGTTAGGTTATATTTCGTTATTGATGTATATGAAGGTCCCACGGAGACGTAGAAGCCGACTCGCCAGGAATGATGTCAAATATTACCGCCGCGATGATAGGTTGGGTTAGGTTACGTTATATTACGTTATTGATGTATATCAAGGTCCCACGGAGACGGAGAAGCCAACTCGCCAGGAATGTTGTCAAATATTACCGCCGAGAAGATGGGTTGGGTTAGGTTATGTTATATTACGTTCTTGATGTATATAAAGATCACACGGAGACGTAGAGGCCAATTCGCCAGGTATGTTGTCAAATATTACCGCCGAGATGATAGGTTGGGTTAGGTTATGTTATATTACGTTCTTGATGTATATAAAGATCACACGGAGACGTAGAGGCCAATTCGCCTGGTATGTTGTCAAATATTACCGCCGAGACGATAGGTTGGGTTAGGTTCGGTTATATTTCGTTATTAATGTATATGAAGGTCCCACGGAGACGTAGAGTCCAACTCGCCGGGAATGATGTCAAATACTACCGCCGCGATGCTAGGTTGGGTTAGGTTAGGTTATATTACGTTATTGATGTATATATAGGTCCCACGGAGACGTAGATGCCAACTCGCCAGGAATGTTTTCAAATATTACCGCCGAGATGTTAAGTTGGGTTAGGTTAGGTTATATTACGTTATAGTTCTCTATGACGGCCCCACGGAGACGTAGAGTCCAACAAGCCAGGAATGTGGTCAAATATTACCGCCGAGATGTTATATTGGGTTAGCTTATGTTATATTATGTTATTGATGTATATAAATAACCCACGGAGACGTAGAGGCCACCTCGCCAGGTATGTTTTCAAATATTACCGCCGAGACGTTAGGTTGGGTTAGGTTAGGTTATATTACGTTATTGATGTATATAAAGGTCCCACGGAGACGGAGAAGCCAACTCGCTATGAATGTGGTCAAATATTACCGCCGAGATGTTAGGTTGGGTTAGGTTAGGTTATATTACGTTATTGATGTATATAAAGATCCCACGGAGACGTAGAGGCCAACTCGCCAGGAATGATGTCAAATATTACCGCCGCGATGATAGGTTGGGTTAGGTTACGTTATATTACGTTATTGATGTATATAAAGGTCCCACGGAGACGGAGAAGCCAACTCGCCAGGAATGTTGTCAAATATTACCGCCGAGATGTTAGGTTGGGTTAGGTTATGTTATATTACGTTCTTGATGTATATAAAGATCACACGGAGACGTAGAGGCCAATTCGCCAGGTATGTTGTCAAATATTACCGCCGAGATGATAGGTTGGGTTAGGTTCGGTTATATTTCGTTATTGATGTATATAAAGGTCCCACGGAGACGGAGAAGCCAACTCGCTATGAATGTGGTCAAATATTACCGCCGAGATGTTAGGTTGGGTTAGGTTAGGTTATATTACGTTATTGATGTATATAAAGATCCCACGGAGACGTAGAGGCCAACTCGCCAGGAATGATGTCAAATATTACCGCCGCGATGATAGGTTGGGTTAGGTTACGTTATATTACGTTATTGATGTATATAAAGGTCCCACGGAGACGGAGAAGCCAACTCGCCAGGAATGTTGTCAAATATTACCGCCGAGATGTTAGGTTGGGTTAGGTTATGTTATATTACGTTCTTGATGTATATAAAGATCACACGGAGACGTAGAGGCCAATTCGCCAGGTATGTTGTCAAATATTACCGCCGAGATGATAGGTTGGGTTAGGTTCGGTTATATTTCGTTATTGATGTATATGAAGGTCCCACGGAGACGTAGAGTCCAACTCGCAAGGTATGTTGTCAAATATTACCGCGGAGATGTTAGGTTGGGTTAGGTTAAGTTATATTACGTTATTGATGTATATAAAGGTCCCACGGAGACGGAGAAGCCAACTCGCCAGGAATGTTGTCAAATATTACCGCCGGGATGTTAGGTTGGGTTAGGTTAGGTTATATTACGTTCTTGAAGTATATAAAGGCCCCACGCAGACGTAGAGGCCAACAAGCCAGGAATGTTGTCAAATACTACCGTCGAGATGATAGGTTGGGTTACGTTAGGTAATATTTCGTTATTGATGTATATGAAGGTCAAACGGAGACGTAGAGGCCAATTCGCCAGGTATGTTGTCAAATATTACCGCCGAGATGATGGGTTGGGTTAGGTTAGGTTATATTTCGTTATTGATGTATATAAAGAACACACGGAGACGTAGAGGCCAATTCGCCAGGTATGTTGTCAAATATTACCGCCGAGATGATAGGTTGGGTTAGGTTAGGTTATATTTCGTTATTAATGTATATGAGGGTCCCACGGAGACGTAGAGTCCAACTCGCAAGGTATGTTGTCAAATATTTCCGCGGAGATGTTAGGTTGGGTTAGGTTAAGTTATATTACGTTATTGATGTATATAAAGATCCCACGGAGACGGAGAAGCCACCTCGCCAGGAATGTTGTCAAATATTACCGCCGAGAAGATAGGTTGGGTTAGGTTATGTTATATTACGTTCTTGATGTATATAAAGATCACACGGAGACGTAGAGGCCAATTCGCCAGGTATGTTGTCAAATATTACCGCCGAGATGATAGGTTGGGTTAGGTTAGGTTATATTTCGTTATTGATGTATATGAAGGTCCCACGGAGACGTAGAGGCCGACTCGCCAGGTATGTGGTCAAATATTACCGCGGAGATGTTAGGTTGGGTTAGGTTACGTTATATTACGTTATTGATGTATATGATGGTCAAACGGAGACGTAGAAGCCATCTCGCCAGGAATGATGTCAATTTATTACCGCCGAGATGTTAGGTTGGGTTAGGTTAGGTTATATTACGTTATTGACGTATATAAAGGTCCCACGGGGACATAGAGGCCAACAAGCCAGGAATGTGGTCAAATATTACCGCCGAGATGTTATATTGGGTTAGCTTATGTTATATTATGTTATTGATGTATGTAAATATCCCACGGAGACGTAGAGGCCACCTCGCCAGGTATGTTTTCAAATATTACCGCCGAGATGTTAGGTTGGGTTAGGTTAGGTTATATTACGTTATTGATGTATATAAAGATCCCACGGAGACGTAGAGGCCAACTCGCCAGGAATGATGTCAAATATTACCGCCGAGATGACAGGTTGGGTTAGGTTAGGTTATATTTCGTTATTGATGTATATGAGGGTACCACGGAGACGTAGAGGCCAACTCGCAAGGTATGTTGTCAAATATTACCGCGGAGATGTTAGGTTGGGTTAGGTTATGTTATATTACGTTATTGATGTATATAAATGTCCCACGGAGACGGAGAAACCAACTCGCCAGGAATGTTGTCAAATATTACCGCCGAGAAGATAGGTTGGGTTAGGTTATGTTATATTACGTTCTTGATGTATATAAAGATCACACGGAGACGTAGAGGCCACCTCGCCAGGTATGTTTTCAAATATTACCGCCGAGACGTTAGGTTGGGTTAGGTTAGGTTATATTACGTTATTGATGTATATAAAGGTCCCACGGAGACATAGAGGCCAACAAGCCAGGAATGTGGTCAAATATTACCGGCGAGATGTTAGGTTGGGTTAGGTAAGGTTATATTACGTTATTGATGTATATAAAGCTCCCACGGGGACGTAGAGGCCAACTCGCCAGGAATGTTTTCAAATATTACCGCCGAGATGTTAGGTTGGGTTAGGTTAGGTTATATTACGTTATAGTTCTCTATGACGGCCCCACGGAGACGTAGAGTCCAACAAGCCAGGAATGTGGTCAAATATTACCGCCGAGATGTTATATTGGATTAGCTTATGTTATATTATGTTATTGATGTATGTAAATATCCCACGGAGACGTAGAGGCCACCACGCCAGGTATGTTTTCAAATATTACCGCCGAGACGTTAGGTTGGGTTAGGTTAGGTTATATTACGTTATTGATGTATATAAAGGTCCCACGGAGACGGAGAAGCCAACTCGCTAGGAATGTGGTCAAATATTACCGCCGAGATGTTAGGTTGGGTTAGGTTATGTTATATTACGTTCTTGATGTATATAAAGATCACACGGAGACGTAGAGGCCAATTCGCCAGGTATGTTGTCAAATATTACCGCCGAGATGATAGGTTGGGTTAGGTTCGGTTATATTTCGTTATTGATGTATATGAAGGTCCCACGGAGACGTAGAGTCCAACTCGCAAGGTATGTTGTCAAATATTACCGCGGAGATGTTAGGTTGGGTTAGGTTAAGTTATATTACGTTATTGATGTATATAAAGGTCCCACGGAGACGGAGAAGCCAACTCGCCAGGAATGTTGTCAAATATTACCGCCGAGATGTTAGGTTGGGTTAGGTTAGGTTATATTACGTTCTTGAAGTATATAAAGGTCCCACGCAGACGTAGAGGCCAACAAGCCAGGAATGTTGTCAAATACTACCGTCGAGATGATAGGTTGGGTTACGTTAGGTAATATTTCGTTATTGATGTATATGAAGGTCAAACGGAGACGTAGAGGCCAATTCGCCAGGTATGTTGTCAAATATTACCGCCGAGATGATGGGTTGGGTTAGGTTAGGTTATATTTCGTTATTAATGTATATGAGGGTCCCACGGAGACGTAGAGGCCAACTAGCAAGGTATGTTGTCAAATATTACCGCGGAGATGTTAGGTTGGGTTAGGTTAAGTTATATTACGTTATTGATGTATATAAAGGTCCCACGGAGACGGAGAAGCCACCTCGCCAGGAATGTTGTCAAATATTACCGCCGAGATGATAGGTTGGGTTAGGTTAGGTTATATTTCGTTATTGATGTATATGAAGGTCCCACGGAGACGTAGAGGCCGACTGGCCAGGTATGTGGTCAAATATTACCGCCGAGATGTTAGGTTGGGTTAGGTTACGTTATATTACGTTATTGATGTATATGATGGTCAAACGGAGACGTAGAAGCCATCTCGCCAGGAATGATGTCAAATATTACCGCCGAGATGTTAGGTTGGGTTAGGTTAGGTTATATTACGTTATTGATGTATATAAAGGTCCCACGGAGACATAGAGGCCAACAAGCCAGGAATGTGGTCAAATATTACCGGCGAGATGTTAGGTTGGGTTAGGTAAGATTATATTACGTTATTGATGTATGTAAAGGTCCCACGGAGACATAGAGGCCGACTCGCCAGGTATGTGGTCAAATATTACCGCGGAGATGTTAGGTTGGGTTAGGTTACGTTATATTACGTTATTGATGTATATGATGGTCAAACGGAGACGTAGAAGCCATCTCGCCAGGAATGATGTCAAATATTACCGCCGAGATGTTAGGTTGGGTTAGGTGAGGTTATATTACGTTATTGATGTATATAAAGGTCCCACGGAGACGGAGAAGCCAACTCGCCAGGAATGTTGTCAAATATTACCGCCGAGATGTTAGGTTGGGTTAGGTTAGGTTATATTACGTTATTGATGTATATAAAGGTCCCACGCAGACGTAGAGGCCAACAAGCCAGGAATGTTGTCAAATACTACCGTCGAGATGATAGGTTGGGTTACGTTAGGTAATATTTCGTTATTGATGTATATGAAGGTCAAACGGAGACGTAGAGGCCAATTCGCCAGGTATGTTGTCAAATATTACCGCCGAGATGATGGGTTGGGTTAGGTTAGGTTATATTTCGTTATTGATGTATATGAGGGTCCCACGGAGACGTAGAGACCAACTCGCAAGGTATGTTGTCAAATATTACCGCCGAGATGATAGGTTGGGTTAGGTTAGGTTATATTTCGTTATTGATGTATATGAAGGTCCCACGGAGACGTAGAGGCCGACTCGCCAGGTATGGGGTCAAATATTACCGCGGAGATGTTAGGTTGGGTTAGGTTACGTTATATTACGTTATTGATGTATATGATGGTCAAACGGAGACGTAGAAGCCATCTCGCCAGGAATGATGTCAATTTATTACCGCCGAGATGTTAGGTTGGGTTAGGTTAGGTTATATTACGTTATTGATGTATATAAAGGTCCCACGGGGACATAGAGGCCAACAAGCCAGGAATGTGGTCAAATATTACCGGCGAGATGTTAGGTTGGGTTAGGTAAGGTTATATTACTTTGTTGATGTATATAAAGCTCCCACGGGGACGTAGAGGCCAATTCGCCAGGTATGTTTTCAAATATTACCTCCGAGATGTTAGGTTGGGTTAGGTTAGGTTATATTACGTTATAGTTCTCTATGACGACCCCGCGGAGACGTAGAGTCCAACAAGCCAGGAGTGTGGTCAAATATTACCGCCGAGATGTTATATTGGGTTAGCTTATGTTATATTATGTTATTGATGTATGTAAATATCCCACGGAGACGTAGAGGCCACCTCGCCAGGTATGTTTTCAAATATTACCGCCGAGACGTTAGGTTGGGTTAGGTTAGGTTATATTACGTTATTGATGTATATAAAGGTCCCACGGAGACGGAGAAGCCAACTCGCTAGGAATGTGGTCAAATATTACCGCCGAGATGTTAGGTTGGGTTAGGTTAGGTTATATTACGTTATTGATGTATATAAAGATCCCACGGAGACGTAGAGGCCAACTCGCCAGGAATGATGTCAAATATTACCGCCGAGATGACAGGTTGGGTTAGGTTAGGTTATATTTCGTTATTGATGTATATGAGGGTACCACGGAGACGTAGAGGCCAACTCGCAAGGTATGTTGTCAAATATTACCGCGGAGATGTTAGGTTGGGTTAGGTTATGTTATATTACGTTATTGATGTATATAAATGTCCCACGGAGACGGAGAAACCAACTCGCCAGGAATGTTGTCAAATATTACCGCCGAGAAGATAGGTTGGGTTAGGTTAGGTTATATTACGTTATTGATGTATATAAAGATCCCACGGAGACGAAGAGGCCAACTCGCCAGGAATGATGTCAAATATTACCGCCGCGATGATAGGTTGGGTTAGGTTACGTTATATTACGTTATTGATGTATATAAAGGTCCCACGGAGACGGAGAAGCCAACTCGCCAGGAATGTTGTCAAATATTACCGCCGAGAAGATAGGTTGGGTTAGGTTATGTTATATTACGTTCTTGATGTATATAAAGATCACACGGAGACGTAGAGGCCAATTCGCCAGGTATGTTGTCAAATATTACCGCCGAGATGATAGGTTGGGTTAGGTTAGGTTATATTTCGTTATTGATGTATATGAAGGTCCCACGGAGACGTAGAGGCCGACTCGCCAGGTATGTGGTCAAATATTACCGCGGAGATGTTAGGTTGCGTTAGGTTACGTTATATTACGTTATTGATGTATATGATGGTCAAACGGAGACGTAGAAGCCATCTCGCCAGGAATGATGTCAAATATTACCGCCGAGATGTTAGGTTGGGTTAGGTTAGGTTATATTACGTTATTGATGTATATAAAGGTCCCACGGAGACATGGAGGCCAACAAGCCAGGAATGTGGTCAAATATTACCGGCGAGATGTTAGGTTGGGTTAGGTAAGATTATATTACGTTATTGATGTATATAAAGGTCCCACGGAGACATGGAGGCCAATTCGCCAGGTATGTTGTCAAATATTACCGCCGAGATGATGGGTTGGGTTAGGTTAGGTTATATTTCGTTATTGATGTATATGAGGGTCCCACGGAGACGTAGAGACCAACTCGCAAGGTATGTTCTCAAATATTACCGCCGAGATGATAGGTTGGGTTAGGTTAGGTTATATTTCGTTATTGATGTATATGAAGGTCCCACGGAGACGTAGAGGCCGACTCGCCAGGTATGTGGTCAAATATTACCGCGGAGATGTTAGGTTGGGTTAGGTTACGTTATATTACGTTATTGATGTATATGATGGTCAAACGGAGACGTAGAAGCCATCTCGCCAGGAATGATGTCAATTTATTACCGCCGAGATGTTAGGTTGGGTTAGGTTAGGTTATATTACGTTATTGATGTATATAAAGGTCCCACGGGGACATAGAGGCCAACAAGCCAGGAATGTGGTCAAATATTACCGGCGAGATGTTAGGTTGGGTTAGGTAAGGTTATATTACTTTGTTGATGTATATAAAGCTCCCACGGGGACGTAGAGGCCAATTCGCCAGGTATGTTTTCAAATATTACCTCCGAGATGTTAGGTTGGGTTAGGTTAGGTTATATTACGTTATAGTTCTCTATGACGGCCCCGCGGAGACGTAGAGTCCAACAAGCCAGGAGTGTGGTCAAATATTACCGCCGAGATGTTATATTGGGTTAGCTTATGTTATATTATGTTATTGATGTATGTAAATATCCCACGGAGACGTAGAGGCCACCTCGCCAGGTATGTTTTCAAATATTACCGCCGAGACGTTAGGTTGGGTTAGGTTAGGTTATATTACGTTATTGATGTATATAAAGGTCCCACGGAGACGGAGAAGCCAACTCGCTAGGAATGTGGTCAAATATTACCGCCGAGATGTTAGGTTGGGTTAGGTTATGTTATATTACGTTCTTGATGTATATAAAGATCACACGGAGACGTAGAGGCCAATTCGCCAGGTATGTTGTCAAATATTACCGCCGAGATGATAGGTTGGGTTAGGTTCGGTTATATTTCGTTATTGATGTATATGAAGGTCCCACGGAGACGTAGAGTCCAACTCGCAAGGTATGTTGTCAAATATTACCGCGGAGATGTTAGGTTGGGTTAGGTTAAGTTATATTACGTTATTGATGTATATAAAGGTCCCACGGAGACGGAGAAGCCAACTCGCCAGGAATGTTGTCAAATATTACCGCCGAGATGTTAGGTTGGGTTAGGTTAGGTTATATTACGTTCTTGAAGTATATAAAGGTCCCACGCAGACGTAGAGGCCAACAAGCCAGGAATGTTGTCAAATACTACCGTCGAGATGATAGGTTGGGTTACGTTAGGTAATATTTCGTTATTGATGTATATGAAGGTCAAACGGAGACGTAGAGGCCAATTCGCCAGGTATGTTGTCAAATATTACCGCCGAGATGATGGGTTGGGTTAGGTTAGGTTATATTTCGTTATTAATGTATATGAGGGTCCCACGGAGACGTAGAGGCCAACTCGCAAGGTATGTTGTCAAATATTACCGCGGAGATGTTAGGTTGGGTTAGGTTAAGTTATATTACGTTATTGATGTATATAAAGGTCCCACGGAGACGGAGAAGCCACCTCGCCAGGAATGTTGTCAAATATTACCGCCGAGATGATAGGTTGGGTTAGGTTAGGTTATATTTCGTTATTGATGTATATGAAGGTCCCACGGAGACGTAGAGGCCGACTGGCCAGGTATGTGGTCAAATATTACCGCGGAGATGTTAGGTTGGGTTAGGTTACGTTATATTACGTTATTGATGTATATGATGGTCAAACGGAGACGTAGAAGCCATCTCGCCAGGAATGATGTCAAATATTACCGCCGAGATGTTAGGTTGGGTTAGGTTAGGTTATATTACGTTATTGATGTATATAAAGGTCCCACGGAGACATAGAGGCCAACAAGCCAGGAATGTGGTCAAATATTACCGGCGAGATGTTAGGTTGGGTTAGGTAAGATTATATTACGTTATTGATGTATGTAAAGGTCCCACGGAGACATAGAGGCCGACTCGCCAGGTATGTGGTCAAATATTACCGCGGAGATGTTAGGTTGGGTTAGGTTACGTTATATTACGTTATTGATGTATATGATGGTCAAACGGAGACGTAGAAGCCATCTCGCCAGGAATGATGTCAAATATTACCGCCGAGATGTTAGGTTGGGTTAGGTGAGGTTATATTACGTTATTGATGTATATAAAGGTCCCACGGAGACGGAGAAGCCAACTCGCCAGGAATGTTGTCAAATATTACCGCCGAGATGTTAGGTTGGGTTAGGTTAGGTTATATTACGTTATTGATGTATATAAAGGTCCCACGCAGACGTAGAGGCCAACAAGCCAGGAATGTTGTCAAATACTACCGTCGAGATGATAGGTTGGGTTACGTTAGGTAATATTTCGTTATTGATGTATATGAAGGTCAAACGGAGACGTAGAGGCCAATTCGCCAGGTATGTTGTCAAATATTACCGCCGAGATGATGGGTTGGGTTAGGTTAGGTTATATTTCGTTATTGATGTATATGAGGGTCCCACGGAGACGTAGAGACCAACTCGCAAGGTATGTTGTCAAATATTACCGCCGAGATGATAGGTTGGGTTAGGTTAGGTTATATTTCGTTATTGATGTATATGAAGGTCCCACGGAGACGTAGAGGCCGACTCGCCAGGTATGGGGTCAAATATTACCGCGGAGATGTTAGGTTGGGTTAGGTTACGTTATATTACGTTATTGATGTATATGATGGTCAAACGGAGACGTAGAAGCCATCTCGCCAGGAATGATGTCAATTTATTACCGCCGAGATGTTAGGTTGGGTTAGGTTAGGTTATATTACGTTATTGATGTATATAAAGGTCCCACGGGGACATAGAGGCCAACAAGCCAGGAATGTGGTCAAATATTACCGGCGAGATGTTAGGTTGGGTTAGGTAAGGTTATATTACTTTGTTGATGTATATAAAGCTCCCACGGGGACGTAGAGGCCAATTCGCCAGGTATGTTTTCAAATATTACCTCCGAGATGTTAGGTTGGGTTAGGTTAGGTTATATTACGTTATAGTTCTCTATGACGACCCCGCGGAGACGTAGAGTCCAACAAGCCAGGAGTGTGGTCAAATATTACCGCCGAGATGTTATATTGGGTTAGCTTATGTTATATTATGTTATTGATGTATGTAAATATCCCACGGAGACGTAGAGGCCACCTCGCCAGGTATGTTTTCAAATATTACCGCCGAGACGTTAGGTTGGGTTAGGTTAGGTTATATTACGTTATTGATGTATATAAAGGTCCCACGGAGACGGAGAAGCCAACTCGCTAGGAATGTGGTCAAATATTACCGCCGAGATGTTAGGTTGGGTTAGGTTAGGTTATATTACGTTATTGATGTATATAAAGATCCCACGGAGACGTAGAGGCCAACTCGCCAGGAATGATGTCAAATATTACCGCCGAGATGACAGGTTGGGTTAGGTTAGGTTATATTTCGTTATTGATGTATATGAGGGTACCACGGAGACGTAGAGGCCAACTCGCAAGGTATGTTGTCAAATATTACCGCGGAGATGTTAGGTTGGGTTAGGTTATGTTATATTACGTTATTGATGTATATAAATGTCCCACGGAGACGGAGAAACCAACTCGCCAGGAATGTTGTCAAATATTACCGCCGAGAAGATAGGTTGGGTTAGGTTAGGTTATATTACGTTATTGATGTATATAAAGATCCCACGGAGACGAAGAGGCCAACTCGCCAGGAATGATGTCAAATATTACCGCCGCGATGATAGGTTGGGTTAGGTTACGTTATATTACGTTATTGATGTATATAAAGGTCCCACGGAGACGGAGAAGCCAACTCGCCAGGAATGTTGTCAAATATTACCGCCGAGAAGATAGGTTGGGTTAGGTTATGTTATATTACGTTCTTGATGTATATAAAGATCACACGGAGACGTAGAGGCCAATTCGCCAGGTATGTTGTCAAATATTACCGCCGAGATGATAGGTTGGGTTAGGTTAGGTTATATTTCGTTATTGATGTATATGAAGGTCCCACGGAGACGTAGAGGCCGACTCGCCAGGTATGTGGTCAAATATTACCGCGGAGATGTTAGGTTGGGTTAGGTTACGTTATATTACGTTATTGATGTATATGATGGTCAAACGGAGACGTAGAAGCCATCTCGCCAGGAATGATGTCAAATATTACCGCCGAGATGTTAGGTTGGGTTAGGTTAGGTTATATTACGTTATTGATGTATATAAAGGTCCCACGGAGACATGGAGGCCAACAAGCCAGGAATGTGGTCAAATATTACCGGCGAGATGTTAGGTTGGGTTAGGTAAGATTATATTACGTTATTGATGTATATAAAGGTCCCACGGAGACATGGAGGCCAATTCGCCAGGTATGTTGTCAAATATTACCGCCGAGATGATGGGTTGGGTTAGGTTAGGTTATATTTCGTTATTGATGTATATGAGGGTCCCACGGAGACGTAGAGACCAACTCGCAAGGTATGTTCTCAAATATTACCGCCGAGATGATAGGTTGGGTTAGGTTAGGTTATATTTCGTTATTGATGTATATGAAGGTCCCACGGAGACGTAGAGGCCGACTCGCCAGGTATGTGGTCAAATATTACCGCGGAGATGTTAGGTTGGGTTAGGTTAGGTTATATTACGTTATTGATGTATATGATGGTCAAACGGAGACGTAGAAGCCATCTCGCCAGGAATGATGTCAATTTATTACCGCCGAGATGTTAGGTTGGGTTAGGTTAGGTTATATTACGTTATTGATGTATATAAAGGTCCCACGGGGACATAGAGGCCAACAAGCCAGGAATGTGGTCAAATATTACCGGCGAGATGTTAGGTTGGGTTAGGTAAGGTTATATTACTTTGTTGATGTATATAAAGCTCCCACGGGGACGTAGAGGCCAATTCGCCAGGTATGTTTTCAAATATTACCTCCGAGATGTTAGGTTGGGTTAGGTTAGGTTATATTACGTTATAGTTCTCTATGACGGCCCCGCGGAGACGTAGAGTCCAACAAGCCAGGAGTGTGGTCAAATATTACCGCCGAGATGTTATATTGGGTTAGCTTATGTTATATTATGTTATTGATGTATGTAAATATCCCACGGAGACGTAGAGGCCACCTCGCCAGGTATGTTTTCAAATATTACCGCCGAGACGTTAGGTTGGGTTAGGTTAGGTTATATTACGTTATTGATGTATATAAAGGTCCCACGGAGACGGAGAAGCCAACTCGCTAGGAATGTGGTCAAATATTACCGCCGAGATGTTAGGTTGGGTTAGGTTATGTTATATTACGTTCTTGATGTATATAAAGATCACACGGAGACGTAGAGGCCAATTCGCCAGGTATGTTGTCAAATATTACCGCCGAGATGATAGGTTGGGTTAGGTTCGGTTATATTTCGTTATTGATGTATATGAAGGTCCCACGGAGACGTAGAGTCCAACTCGCAAGGTATGTTGTCAAATATTACCGCGGAGATGTTAGGTTGGGTTAGGTTAAGTTATATTACGTTATTGATGTATATAAAGGTCCCACGGAGACGGAGAAGCCAACTCGCCAGGAATGTTGTCAAATATTACCGCCGAGATGTTAGGTTGGGTTAGGTTAGGTTATATTACGTTCTTGAAGTATATAAAGGTCCCACGCAGACGTAGAGGCCAACAAGCCAGGAATGTTGTCAAATACTACCGTCGAGATGATAGGTTGGGTTACGTTAGGTAATATTTCGTTATTGATGTATATGAAGGTCAAACGGAGACGTAGAGGCCAATTCGCCAGGTATGTTGTCAAATATTACCGCCGAGATGATGGGTTGGGTTAGGTTAGGTTATATTTCGTTATTAATGTATATGAGGGTCCCACGGAGACGTAGAGGCCAACTCGCAAGGTATGTTGTCAAATATTACCGCGGAGATGTTAGGTTGGGTTAGGTTAAGTTATATTACGTTATTGATGTATATAAAGGTCCCACGGAGACGGAGAAGCCACCTCGCCAGGAATGTTGTCAAATATTACCGCCGAGATGATAGGTTGGGTTAGGTTAGGTTATATTTCGTTATTGATGTATATGAAGGTCCCACGGAGACGTAGAGGCCGACTGGCCAGGTATGTGGTCAAATATTACCGCGGAGATGTTAGGTTGGGTTAGGTTACGTTATATTACGTTATTGATGTATATGATGGTCAAACGGAGACGTAGAAGCCATCTCGCCAGGAATGATGTCAAATATTACCGCCGAGATGTTAGGTTGGGTTAGGTTAGGTTATATTACGTTATTGATGTATATAAAGGTCCCACGGAGACATAGAGGCCAACAAGCCAGGAATGTGGTCAAATATTACCGGCGAGATGTTAGGTTGGGTTAGGTAAGATTATATTACGTTATTGATGTATGTAAAGGTCCCACGGAGACATAGAGGCCGACTCGCCAGGTATGTGGTCAAATATTACCGCGGAGATGTTAGGTTGGGTTAGGTTACGTTATATTACGTTATTGATGTATATGATGGTCAAACGGAGACGTAGAAGCCATCTCGCCAGGAATGATGTCAAATATTACCGCCGAGATGTTAGGTTGGGTTAGGTGAGGTTATATTACGTTATTGATGTATATAAAGGTCCCACGGAGACGGAGAAGCCAACTCGCCAGGAATGTTGTCAAATATTACCGCCGAGATGTTAGGTTGGGTTAGGTTAGGTTATATTACGTTATTGATGTATATAAAGGTCCCACGCAGACGTAGAGGCCAACAAGCCAGGAATGTTGTCAAATACTACCGTCGAGATGATAGGTTGGGTTACGTTAGGTAATATTTCGTTATTGATGTATATGAAGGTCAAACGGAGACGTAGAGGCCAATTCGCCAGGTATGTTGTCAAATATTACCGCCGAGATGATGGGTTGGGTTAGGTTAGGTTATATTTCGTTATTGATGTATATGAGGGTCCCACGGAGACGTAGAGACCAACTCGCAAGGTATGTTGTCAAATATTACCGCCGAGATGATAGGTTGGGTTAGGTTAGGTTATATTTCGTTATTGATGTATATGAAGGTCCCACGGAGACGTAGAGGCCGACTCGCCAGGTATGGGGTCAAATATTACCGCGGAGATGTTAGGTTGGGTTAGGTTACGTTATATTACGTTATTGATGTATATGATGGTCAAACGGAGACGTAGAAGCCATCTCGCCAGGAATGATGTCAATTTATTACCGCCGAGATGTTAGGTTGGGTTAGGTTAGGTTATATTACGTTATTGATGTATATAAAGGTCCACGGGGACATAGAGGCCAACAAGCCAGGAATGTGGTCAAATATTACCGGCGAGATGTTAGGTTGGGTTAGGTAAGGTTATATTACTTTGTTGATGTATATAAAGCTCCCACGGGGACGTAGAGGCCAATTCGCCAGGTATGTTTTCAAATATTACCTCCGAGATGTTAGGTTGGGTTAGGTTAGGTTATATTACGTTATAGTTCTCTATGACGACCCCGCGGAGACGTAGCGTCCAACAAGCCAGGAGTGTGGTCAAATATTACCGCCGAGATGTTATATTGGGTTAGCTTATGTTATATTATGTTATTGATGTATGTAAATATCCCACGGAGACGTAGAGGCCACCTCGCCAGGTATGTTTTCAAATATTACCGCCGAGACGTTAGGTTGGGTTAGGTTAGGTTATATTACGTTAATGATGGATATAAAGGTCCCACGGAGACGGAGAAGCCAACTCGCTAGGAATGTGGTCAAATATTACCGCCGACTCTGAGATAGCGCGT